>VXBJ01008285.1:361011-394985 GCA_013400055.1 Nycticryphes semicollaris
TTTTTTTTTTTTTTTTTTTTCCTCCCTGACTTAGTAAAATTTGTTTTTTATGCTGCCAGGTTCAATGTTGTCTGCTGTTTGATAAATAGCAGTAATTGGGTGTATAGCAGAAGTCGTGTAAAAATGTATGACTTCAATTACATCCAGAACAATTTTTTTCTTTATATTGATCTTTTTTTTTTTTTTCTGTATAAGATCTGCTCTTCATAGCCTCCAGTGCTGAGTTTTTAAAAAATTACTCTATGTCCATATGTTGGCATGCACTTTTGAACCCATGCATCTTTAAAAAAACGGAATGCTGTCTCGAATCAGTTCTGCCTGAGCAGTAAGTGAAAAATTAGAGTCATTCTAATAGTGAAATATTCATATTGTATTCCAGTCAGATGAAGGATTGCATTACTTTAAAATTACAATGCCTACTTACAGTCCCTGTTTCTCTTGTCTGAGATAATGAAATGAAGGTAGTGGCCAATTAATGAAAACATCTCTCATGAACAATTATAATCCAGATAAAATTAAAATATGTTTTGAAAAAATGTGTTTTGAAAGTTGTTTCAGTGCAGTAAAGCTTTGTTCATTTAAATCTACAGTTGTACGCCATAGTATTTAGTCTTGTAAATACTATCAAAGGAGCTAATTGTAATAGAAATGTACTGTCTGTAATTTCAAATATGTCAGAATTGTCATTGTGTTCCAGCTGTGAAGTTTTTAAATGATTGCTTTCCTCTTCATGTCAGTGCATGAGGTGATAAAGAATTTCATCCAGATGTTTGATGCTGATTTATGATAAAAGAAGTTAGTGTATTTGCCCTGAAAATGTCTTTATAGGTCAGAACAAAAGGCTGAATGTTCCATTTGGGCTGGGATTATGGGCAGCCCTTGTAGGGAGTGATGGGCTGAAGTTTAGGTCTGAATACAGGCTTTAGCAGAGTTCAAGGCTGTCAGCAAATGGGGGTTTTGTGCAGGATGCTCCTGTAGTCTGTTACACACGTTGGTTTTTATTGTATGTGTTTTTTGAGGGAAATGCAGTCTAATGTTGTCTTGTCCTTATTAAATACAATTTTTTTTTGCTCATTACGTAAGGCTTTGCTTGCTGTGCCTCATGTTGCAAACTCTTCTAAAGTGAGATTAAAGTAAAGGGTTATATAAACAGTCATATTTATGCCATCCAGCGGTGGATAAAAGGGAATATTCCTCACAATTGTGGTTAATTTATGTCATTTGAAAATGTAATTACCTCGTGATTATCGCTGGCTTTATACAGCCCTATTTTGTGCTTTTAAAAAGCAGTCCTGCTCTAGGTTGCTAGTGGACAGGAGGGTTAAACAGCCTGGCTATAACCTAAATCCTACAGTTTTTCTCTAGTACATACGCCATTGTCATTGCAGGAAGGGGATAAGTGAGAGCAGGAATTGCAATTTTTGCTTCAATAGTTGTAATAATTCAGTGAATTGGTAAAGGTTCTCCTGATCTAATGTTAATTCTCAGAGTATGTTTCAGGCGGCTAATTATGTATATCTTTTCAGGATGTGTCTATGAGCAAATAAATACCTCCTATCTCCAAAGTGTTTTGTTTAGGAAACCCCAACTTTAAAATAAGCCTTCAGAAAGAGCTGTATAATGTAATTGATGTGAGGACCATCAATAAATGTTGAATTTTTCTGTAGATCATCAGATGAAGCTAGCGTTAAATAGATAAAAAGAAGTTGGTGGTGTTTTTACCCAAAGTCTTGTTTAAGCCTCACTAGTCTTCTGTTTTTTCCTGTAGCAGTTTGACAAAATTGCCTTTCCTACCAGCAGCCTGTTAGGTGCTGTGCACAGAGACAAAACCCTATTGTTTTAGATTTTCTTTCATATCATGTAGGTGTCTATGCCATACCACCCACACAGTAAAGCAAGTGAGCTGTGAAATATATTCATTGTTAGAGTACAGGGGAAATGGAGGCAAGCAATCGGCAGTAATAATGTACGACATCAAGGGGAGGCTGCCAACATTACCTGCATTATTTCGGTTGCCTTTTTCATTATAGGTTCGGGAAATAGGCAGCAATTCGATTATGCCATGATTTGGGATGGAATTGCTTGCCGTTCACTGACCCTGTCACAAGGGGATCAAATGAGAAGTCAGCTCAAATAAAGTTTATAGTGCATTAACCGGACCAAGCATTGCCTAGCCTGGGAGCATGATTTTTCATCTTTCAGGGTTTTGTAACTGCTTCTCGGATATATTTGTACCTTAAGGCGGGGGGGAGAGAGCAGGGGGAGGAAGAAAAAAATGAAAAAAAGAAGGATTGGCTGAGATGTATAGGAATGAGCTAGTTGGCCAATAGTGTACATTCCCCTCCCCTCCCATGTGCAAATCTCAGCTCCTCTCTAGCTTGTGAGAAGCAGCATGATTAATAACACTGAAGGAACCTGCCTGTTGGATTATTAATTTTCCATCCTTTTTCCCTTCCCTTATGCATACCCCTGACGCTTTGCCTTTTTAAAAAAAGCTTTTCTTTTTCTTTCCCCCCTTCTCTCTCCATTTTTTTTCCTCCTTCTGTTTTTTTTTTCTTTTTTCTTTTTTTTTTCTTTATTCTCCCATGGAGCTAAGCACTACCCACTAACATTCTCGTGGCTATCCAACCTTGCAAGGGCTTACTTCACAGTGGGGTGAGTTCGTATATTAAAATAGAGGATTCTGCAAGGAAACAGCAACAACAACCACCAAAAAAAAAAAAAAAAAAAAAAAGGAAAGAGAGCAAAACCATCCCTGTGATGCTTGATTACAGTGTAGTTGTCTTTAGCTACAACTGCTAAAACTAGAGTTAATACTGACCTAGAAGGGAAGAAATGTGTTGCAGTGTTTGTCTGTTAGTTCTAGAGAGTACTGCACTGCATGGACAGATAAACATTGCTTCTTGTTATTCAAACTAATTAAAATGGGCCCTTTAGAAACCTTGATTGCATAGAGAGGGTGCAAATTGATCGAAAATGGGAGCTAATGGTAGGTAATTGGACAAGCTGTGGGGGTTTTTTTGTTGGTGATGCTCGTGGTTTGGTTTTTTCCTTTTTTTTTTTTTTTTACAAAGCTATTACAAGACTCGTGTAATGATTTTTTTTTTTTTTTTCGGTCACAAGTGTGTAATTGTTACGTTTTGTGAATTTCGTGGAATAATAGTGAGAAAATATCAATTAGAGATAGGTGGTATTTTGGGGGGGGGAGCCTCATGGCAGCTGAGGACAATTGAGCACAAGTGGGATGGAATGGGTGCTGATAATGTTTACACGTGCATGTGATACCGCCGGCTTCTCTCTTTTGATTCGCTGACCAGGTCATGTGTCCAGTCTATATAAAGGAAATATGTGATGTAGGCGTTCCATTTTGATTTCAGATGTTGAGATTTGATTCTATTCTATTTATGAAGTTATTGTGTTAGAATATGGTGCAATGTATTTTATTATTTAAAATTAATACAGCAGGATTTTGCTTTTGTTAATTCACAATATAATACTGTGAAATACCAAGAATTTCATGTCTTGAAGCACATTATATCTAAACTTCAAAATTAAAATTCTAAAAAAGTTAAATGTTGTTAAACTACCAGCAAGTAATACCGTATAAATATATGTGTATGTGTACATACAAGTGGTAGTTATGTTTTGTGAAAGAAGCAGACAAGATAATGCATCAAGAAAGTACTGGTCATGTGTTTTTACTGCAGGTAGGATGTGGTGTACTTTTATTTATATTTTTATTAACCTATGCAGCACTTCTCAAGTGACAAGGAAACAAGGACTATAATATAGCTATTTTTGATTTATATAGCATACGCATTGCAACTCTTTTTAATTTTAATTTTGGCCCTGAATTTTTGTATTTGTATTTTGTCTTGTGATTGAAAAGCATTGAAACAAGAAAGACAAAAGATTTCTTACCATAGATAGTCTGTGTACTGGAATTCCACACTTTATATCATAGAATATAGTTGGAAGGGACCTGTAAGAATCATCAAGTCCATATCCCCTATATATATCGAAAATAGAGACAGCTCCTGTATCTGTGTTTGAGCATTTAGCTGACAGCAGATATTTTATAAACTTAAGGTACTCTCTTCTTGTTAGTCTTTAAAAATGTGTATGGTAAACAAGTTGGTATAACATAGGCTCAGTATTCAGTGTATCTTGGTATTGTTTTAATAATATTCCAAATAATGAGGTTGGTTGTTTGCTTTTTTTTTCACATGGCACACATGTTGTCATTCTTAATGTTCAGTTATTTTTTATAAGGAATTCTTACCCTAGTGTGGAAGGACCCATTTCATTCCTGGAAGGTAGTTTATACCGTCATTATGAAGATACTGTTTCCAGTTCAGGTTTGAGATCCAGTGGTGATACTTGCTTGTTTGGCTTATTTATTAATTTCACAGGCAGTAATAAATAAATAATCAGTACATTAGGAGAAGGAATTGCCAGTGATTGATTACTGAGCCCTAATTGCCTTTTATCCCTTTTTCATATGTTAATGTTAGGCATACCAAGTTCTGATAGGCACGAACATGATGACATACATTGCAACGAAACCACTGAATCTATTGGAGCTTGTTATTCTTAGAAGAGTACTGGTGGTAATACAGTTTATTTTTAAAGATGTGGTTTTCTTTTGATTTGATAGTGTAACTGCTCCTCTATAATGCTGAAACATACTTAATCATTAAAGCGATAAATGTATTTGTGAGTCCAGTCTCATTCTGACACTTGCATGTGTTACATGTTTTCATCTGCTCTCTGTGAGCAAGAGCCTGATGTGCCTGGATCAAGTAATGCCTTATTTTGACAGTTAGCTAGTGTGTTAATAGTAGCTTTGAAAAACGTTTTATGCTGGAACATAGTATTTAGGTTTTTTCCGGTATGGTTAAACATTTACTTTATTTTCTTCTTTTTGATACTAGGAAATTAGGTCATGTAAAACAATAGCAGGAAATGTAATTTTTGTTTGAGCAGTCAAGCTGACCGTCCTGCATCTCAGACTACGAAAGCAGAATAAAACTTGCTGATCACTAAAATGGTATCATTTATGGGGCATGTTGATTTTTAGACCCCCACCAATTATAGATGTGTCAGATGTTACGAAGCTAGTGCTCGTAGGCTTTATTGAATTCTATAATCTAAGGCAGGATTGTGATACAAAAAAAAAAAGGTAAACTTGTTATCTGTATGACTGTCTCCAAATTAAATAGTAGGTGTTTGCATTTTTCATTTTATTTTATTTTTTTACTACAAGTGAACGTAACTGGGAATAAAATAATTGACAGGGAATCATGTAACGTGCATATAACGACTGCTTGAAAAGATGTAAAGGGTGGTATCTCTTCCACTGTTCCCATGCGGAACAGCATTGCAATAGTACGGATATTTTCTTCATGTTGCCACTGACAGATTTATTTTCAATACTGCCTCCAAACCATGGGGGTTTTAGCTTATCTCAGTTTGCATTCACTATGTTGACACACGTATATCATAGTCTCAGTAATTTGAATAATGTACAGGATTGGTGAATGCAAATTACTTATTTTTTCAGCCTTCATTTCATTTATTATCTATATACTTAGCTGTTCTATCTGTCTGTATATCTGTCATATTCATATATTTAATGGAAAAAGGAGATCTCTTATCTCTGTAGGTCGGTACTTAGGATGTGTCCCCACTTCTGAAGACTACTGTTAGTAATTCCTAAAGCTCTTAGAGGAGTGATTAGGGAGTCATGATTGCTCACAAATTGAGTCTTTTTCTGCTTGACACTGATCCTGTGATAGTCTCCCCACTTAATCCTCACTAGCAATTTGCCTATAGTTGCAGCTAACAGGAGGTGATTAGAGGGGAGTTGCCCACTGCCTTTCTACTTCTGTTGTAGTGGCATGTTAGACAGAGGCTAGTGAATCAAGGCTGTTTTCCTATTAACTCAACACCTCCTAATGCATTAGAGCCACTTTTATCTATTAACGGTGTTCAGCTTCTGGCGCTATTTTAATGTTATTTGGTATTCCTTTCAAAACATCACAATGAGCATTTTTAAAATTAGAGAACAAAAACTGTAAAGCAGAATACCCAAAGATTAAAGCGAAATAATGAAACTAACAGGTCTCATCTTTTATCAGCACATGCATGTAACCCCGATTAAAATTACAGAGAATTTTCTCCCTGCATCAATAGGCAAATACGCTCCACTTTCTCTAAACATTACTTTAATTGCAGCCCTGGTGACAGGTAACTGATGTAATACTTTTGAAGTGATAATGGCATACATTTACAAGTGAGAACAGCACCGATGAAAAGGGTGATAATGAAGAGTTAACTTTTCCAAGTATTAGTTACAATGAAGAATTAATATGCAGGGCCTAAGTGAAAATTTCTAACTATTTACCACTTTCATTTTGGACCCACCTGTGAAACATATCAAATAGGCATTTATTATTTCATTGGTAGTTTCGTTTTTTAAAAAATAACATTGCTTTTTACTTTGCCACTTTACTGATAGAGTTTGTAATTATTTTAATCAGTTTGTTTTACAGAAATTCCAGTCATGGATTTAAAAAGGCTCTGTATTGATACACAAATTGAGAACTGATTGACAGCAAACTGTCTTGGGTTTGTTTTTTTGAGGTCAGTGAATAAATGTCCTTTATTAAGACTCACAGCACGCATCAAATGCACTGCGTGTATGTAATGTTTTAATCGCAATGTCTTGGCTTTACAGAAGCTACCACTGGGCTACAAGTTAAGTGTATGTTTGTATTACAGGGACTGTAATTAAGGTTACTGTCTGAGTTAAAATAGCTAGTTCAAGTGCAAAAATACAAAGGTGGCAGCTAACAAGAACATCTCCTGAACTGGTAGATTGGTTGAGGTGCAAGGAACAAAAGAGGTGGCATCTCTAGCTATATCACAGTTTACCTAACTATCCCTCTTCATTGTTTTATTGATCTCCTTTCTGTTCTTGAGATTCATTTTGATGATGATAAAGGTATATTTCAGGAACACATTAGTGAATATATTTTATGTGCTTTAGAGTATATATTATCAGCAACTTTAACATTCATTAACAAGTTGAAGTAGACTGCTAAAATGTAGGAAAAGGTAATTAGTTAGATGTCACCTCAGACTCAGCTAGGTCACAGAAACCTCAGAAGTGTCACCTATAATCAAAATTCCTTATTTTATTTGATTCTACAGGACAAGAACAAACAGAACTGGAGAAAGTTTTCTGCTTTTAGATTGTTGATAGTTTATTATATATATGTGTGGTACACACGCACACATATAGCTAGCTAAATAAATGCATTGATCTAGCCTGAAATTGTAAAACAAGTTTCACAGCTTCTGAATTTGTCACAGGTCTATCATATATTTTGTCAGTACATCTTCAAGCACGCATCTTCTCTAAAAACAGTCAGCATTATTTTGCTCGGTGTCAGAATGCTCTTTTCAGGCTTAGGCTTTTGTTATTTAAGAGCAGTACAAAGTATGGAAAAATCCTAGGGCCAGTGATCAATGCCTCTTTTCATTAGACTGGCAAAAGGAGATAGAGCAGTAGCAATAGTCTGAATGACCTTACTCCAAAATCACTGCTTCTTACTTTGTCGTTCAACATACTGCTGTTGTCCTGTCTGGAGCTGTCAACTGTGTAGAAAAAAACATCCCTGTTATTAGGTGTGCAGTCCAAAAATTCTTATAATGTGTTAAATCCTTGGAAGCATGTGGTTACATCATTGAGCAATCCAATGTGTAACTGAATTCTGTTATGGAACCCACTTATCAGGAACTGTTATCCTTTAGTCCTTACATTTTGTCTTCAATTATTCATTGTGTCTCTCATTTTTAATATGACTGCAAAAGTGTATCCCATAAATTTGCAGAAGAAAGTCAAGTAGTAACTCCAATCATTTACCTTCTTTTGTTGGAAACGGAAGACAGATGAATAAGCTGTTATCTGGTGTATAGTCATTTGTGTTTTTTCTCACTGTGGCAAATATTAAAAATCAAAAATGTCATGAATTCTATTGTGTAGAAGCTACTGAGGTACCAGAATCATAAAGCTATAAGCAAAAAAGCTTTTCAGAACTATTGCTGAACTGTTTTTCACGCTTTTGAAGGTACTAGATGCAGAACCATAGAAAATGTATGGTCCCAAGACATGTTGCTGTAAACTACTGCCTGACAGGGCATCTGTCTTCCAGAGCTGTAGGACTGCTTAATATCCAGGACTTAAAGTTTGTTTCATTTATTTAAGTTGTAGGGTGAATTCTGCCAATTCATTTTTTTTTTAAAGGACACAGAATAACTGCATTTGGTTCCTATACTTCTGTGCCATTTTCATAAAGAAGAGAGGCCCTTTGATTTTTTGTTTTTCTGAAACACTGGTGGAATTTTATATTTCCACAGTTTTGCAGGAAGAAGTTCTTTTTAGTCATGTGAGTTATTATTTGTGATAGGACAAAGCATTACTTTTTTTTTTTTTACCTTAACATTAATGGATTTATCTACAAAGTAATTGCTATATCGTATTAACAGAGTCACTTTGGTAGTTAAACTCTTCTGTCCGTCTTTTTCTTTTTTGGAGGGCTGGAAGTAATGGAGGGTTGTAGCAGAAAAGTAAACCAGTTTTCAGTTGGTGATCACAGCCCACAAAGTACATGTCTCTATGGATATGTGGAAGTGTACAAAATCGCTGCCCTGAAGGAACAGGACTACTAGTGCTGTTCAATTAAGGGGAAGAAAAGAACGTGAGATGGATGAAATCTGAATGTGTTCAGATTTTGTGATACAGCTTGCTGTAGTTAACCCTGCAATGAATTCTAGAATTGGACATTGCAGGGTACTGTTCCTTGAACCCTCAAAGTCTCTCATGTCCAGCATTCAGCATTTCTCCTGGAGTGTACTGTGGTATCCCACATTTAGGTTGTGCCTAGAAGTGATTTCCCATTCGAAGTAACTGCTCAGGACACATTGTGAGTCTGTCAGGATAAAAACTGCACGCAGTGTCCTCTCCCGCTCTCTCTGGAAAGAAAACCCAGGTGCAGCAGGTAGAAAGCGTCAAGGACTGCAGAGTCTTTTGGAATGCACCTACCCTACAATGTGTCCAAAGCCACACTGAATCATAAACGAAGCACAGCTCTATTTATGGTTGCAGACACTCCAAGTTCCTGAGATAGACGATACTGGCGTGCAGTTCCTTTTCCGTGTCTTCAGTGAATCATCTGTTAGCACATCGATGTTCTGGTTCCTTCAAAGTGCAGTTCCTTGCTTCACAGTGACTGTTTAAATGCCATTCGGATGTCCTGTTTGCCTAGTCTGTGATTTTAGGATAAAAATGTGAAAATTGGTAAGGGTGGAAAAAACCCGCTTTGATAATTTCCACAGGAGGAAATTCAGTTTGGTCTCCAAGAGTAAAATTGAGTTGTGCATTGTACTCAAGTATCGTGAGTAATACAGGTATGGAACATCAAACATGCACCTTTACTGTTATTTGTGCTTCTTTTTCCTTTAATTGTCAGGCTTTAGTGCACCTGATGGGACTTGGTTGTCAGGTATTTTTAGAGTCTGATTTCTGACAAAAGGCTTTTAAAAAATGGCAGTGCAATAAGCAGTTCTGTTACTGAGACCCAGACTGTACTTTAGCAAAAGTCAGGATCTGTAAATGTCTGTGTTACCACAGTTTTAGGTGTGGGGAGGGAGGGTAGGCTTCAGTGACTCCAGAAATGATGTGTCTCTGAGTAACTAAGGCCAATATTTTGACTGATAATGTGGAATTTTTTAAATAATCTTGTAGAGAATTACTGATTTTTTGAGCATATATTAAAAGCTATAGCAAACCAAGGCATTTCTAGCACTTTTTCTGTCTGTAGTCTACAGAGGACAGTCAGCAAAAGGCTGATTGAATCTTCTTCTTGTGCACCTCCCATTACTGTCTTGGGTAGTGGGCAGCTTCTGTCAGAGAGTGGGAAAATACAGCTCCAGACCTCACCCACCTCCCCGGGGAAATGACACTGCAAATAAGGAAATCCTGCCCTTCCCTCTGCCAGGGTAAGTGTCTGTGCAGCTGTTCATTGAACCAAGTCATTAAACTCATCTGGCTGAAGCTCACCAGTTTGTTCTGGGTTAATTTACCCGAAGTCAAATGCCCAGTCTTGTTCACCCATATTCATACCCAGATTTGGGTAGCACCTGTGAGAGGGCACTGCAGAGCTCAGTGTTGGACTGGCACTGTCTTCTGGAAACAGTCCCTTCTTCTGCAAGCTTTTCACTGAACTATAGTATTGTTGGAGAAAGGAAACAAGACTAAGAAGTATAAGGAGTTGAGTAGTGTCAGGAATGTTTCTATGTTCCCTGTAACCATACATAACATTTAAAAATACACCTTGTGCCAGTTTGTATCCAAATCGGGACAGCATTTGGAACCTCCGGTGTCCTGAATGGGACATTCTAAGTCCTTTCCTCCTTAAACGGCAAAGATGATGCTTATAGAAGATATCTCTATTGAGGACATTATTCTGTTCATTCTTTCTTGTTTCTGAAATTCTCTATGGTTTGCTTACAGAAGTTCATATATGTAAAAATAAAAACAAAACCCTACATAAGCAAGCAAAATTGATAGTCTAAGGCAGACATTATTTTGGTGCTTGATCTACTCTAAAACTTTTTTCAGTTTTATGAGAAGCTTCTAGACAGCGTCAGGGATATCTTTATTTTAATTCTGTGATACAGTTAAAGCCTCTAGGAAATTTATGGCGTTTTTTGCTGAGAATTTATACTTCAGTGTGAAAATGTAGCAATCCCATTGCAAATATTTTAGAGCATATCTTTTGTTCTTTGGTCAAGCATTCTTCCTTGAAACCATCTAGTATCAGGTGTTCCGGGGGCAAAGACCAAGGAATAAGTAGATGAAAGATAACGTGCCTTTTGCAAAGATTTAATCTTAATCCTCTGCAGATAGATGCTGTTGTAAACTGTAAAATGTAATCCTTGTGTAATACCTGTATGGTATCTGGAAAGTTTTTCTTTTAGAAAGTGCAACTGTTTATCAGCTTCAACCCCTCTGCTCCTTGCAAAGCTTTTCCCGTAAAAACATCTAAATGCTTTTATGACTTGTGAATTTTCATGTATGTGAGACCCACAGTTCACTAACTTTTCCTGTCTGACAATCCGTATTTACCTTTTCCCTGACAGGCGGGCGCATAACATGTCTCCTCTTCAGTGTTGCAGGGAGAGGAGGAAACACATTTACTGCTTGGAATTTTACTTCAATAAGAAGTCCCAAACACAGTTTATTTTTAGGGAGGGATTACTGTATGAAGAACTGGTCTAAGAAAAGAGGAACATTTGTACAGTCAGCAGAGCTATGCTAATAATTTTGTTCACAGAGGCATCAAGATCTCAATTTCTGAACAGCGACGAGTCTATTTCTTCACAGTAGAAAACAGCAGATTGCGCTGGGATATCAAAGTGGGAGATAATCACATCTGAAAATGCTTGCTGTCTTTTCTTTCATACCTTGCCAAAGTTCCTTGGTTTATGTGATTCTAATATTATATATGCTTCTTTATATGGAATAGTGAAAGGAAAGCATTTTTATTCTATCCTGCATCACTTTCTTTTTGTTTTCCTGAGAAACTTTTATGGTTACTATTTCAGTTGTGGGAAATTTTCAAGATTTGGCAGGGTGAAAGTTACAAGCAAAGATTATTCCTCAGCCTCATCCCATGATGGTGACCTAAAGATAGCAGGACTTTGAGGGTATAATTTGAGCATTCAACTCTAAGACTGATAGAAAGTTTGTTGCTTCTGTGATGGGATGAATAGATATCATTCAAATAGCCAAGATGCCAGCCATGTGAGAAATGTGGTGATCTAAGCCAAAATAAATTTGGTTTGCAAATAGAGCCAACAGTCTGGAGAACTGGTGTAACCTGTGCCCAGTGACCAATATTTCAAATAAACAAGGAGTCTTGTTCTAAGTTTTCTGTTCCTGAAAGGTTTTACACTAGACCTACATCACAAATGATGCAGTATGTTTTATATGTGCTACAAATGGACAATGCAGTGAGGATGTGCAGTTCAGAAAAAGAAAAATAAAATAGTTGTATTGGATCTACACAGTGCATTAGAAAGAGTTTCTTGGCTTCTATAACCATCAGGGTCTGAAAAAAAAAAATAGCCAAAAAAATCTGTCTGAAGTATTCCTGATACACCAGCTGGCTGACAGTCAGGAAGAGAGGTAATCTCAGGGGATGGTGGGGAACACCCACGGGAGATTGTGTGCATCAGTAGTGAGTGTATCTGAAGCTCAGTATAACTTACTCCATTACTGTGACAGTACATACCGTACCTTGTATAAAAACTATTTGCACCACCAGCTGTCTTATTGTTCTAAAAAATATGAGAACAGTATCTACTTCAGAAACAAAGTAATGACAACCTTCTGCTCCTGGCTGCTTCATGACCACATTTTCATCAATCTTCTTTCTAATGTTGCAAAACTCCAGATAAAAGCAGCAAGGGTTACTAAATGTGCAGAGCACACGTTCCTCTGAGGTTAAGCAGTGTAGGAGGCTAGAAAGATTTTGAGGTATGTCATATAGTTTTGCTGTTTTTCCAGGTTCTTCAGCAATTTTACATTCAAAATCTTGTTAAGGACAAAAATTATGAGCAACTTACCTGTAAAGCCAAGAGATGATTACTAATGTAATTGAAATCTTAAGTCTAATCAAAGATTAGTAAGTAGTACAGGTTTGGTTTTTAGCAGGATTAGTATCCACCAATCTAGTTTTTTCAGAGAAGCAGAAGGAGCTTGGAAACATCTCACAGTAGTATAGAAATTATATGATAGTGATACCTGTTATCTCATAGATACATTAGAGGTTGTGCTGTAAATACCTTACGGAACTCTATTCTGCCTCGTATCCTGTTATTTGCAAAATACATTATATTCTATGGCAGCTTCATTTGACCAGTCACAGTATTGAAAGTGATGTGTACATATATTTGTAAGCATATATATCCCAAGTAGAAACTTGAGTTGCCTTTTCCCTTTTCCTTCTGTTTTGACTCCCAGAACATCTTTTCTGTATGCAAAAAAAAAACCCCAAAACCAAAACAAACCAGCTGTTATTTCTGCACAGAGACAGGAAGGTAGTAATGTTTAGAGTTGTCTGTACATAGAGTCATAGCAGAAATAATAAATATTATCACATTCCTTATTTTTGTTTCATCATAACTACTCTTTCTGGGATCAGCTTTGACACTAAATGAAAAGGCATTTTCTGCTAAAGGGAGGTATTATTTAGTAATGTATTGAAGTTAGAATGGATGTATGCTACATGCTCTGTGTCTCTTCTGCCTTGGTTTCTATTGTCCACCAGCATCCAGGTAACACAGTTAGATTTCCATTAAAAGCAAGAAAGGTCTGTGAGTTGATGAAAAGCAAAACTGTATTATCTCAGCCGTTTGTTTATTATGGGAAATGATAGAATGGTAAGAAGTACTAAAAGAAACAAATAGCCGTGCTGTCTGATTTGTCAAAAGATATGTTAAATTTGCTTTGTGTATGAGTGTTTGAATTTTCCAAGTTCATGGGCTTGGAAAGCACCTCACCATAAACTATGCAGAAGTTTAATTATCTTATTCTGTTAGGTTAAATTACTAAACAGCTTCTTCAAAGATGCTGTTCTGTGTTTGAATAAATATAATATGCAAAAATGTGAAAATTGTTCTTAGTACGATACCCAAGTGGGATATGGTGGCTTTGTGGTGTCATATTTTGAGAAATTATTTAAAGGCACACAAAAGGACACTGTCACTCTGTTATTAATGTTAAAAATTGTTGATGCTCTGTGCAGTGTGTTTTTCTAATTAGAGGAAAGCTGCAGAGTACCATTTCCATAATCGACATGGGAACAGAAACTCAGCAAAATTTCATGTATTTGCAGTGAAACTGCTCCTCAGCAACATAAAATGGCTTTTATAACATAAAGGCTGTAATTAGAATAAGTCAAATCAGTTGGAAACGATTAAAGCCAGAACAGGCTAAGCTGCCTTCTAAATATTTGTCTGGAGATTAGCCCTACTCTTACAGCCCCTGAGAAGCATCTTTGATTTACTTATAATGCTTGACGTGGCAAAGATAATCCTGCAGAAGGCAAATGAACACAAATTTAGATGTGCTGTTAGGCTCCCTTTGTTGATTTGACAGGAGGCAGCATATTGGAAGTGATGTTGGAGAAGTGAGTGTAGGGTCACATTAGACAGATTGCTTAACCCCCACCCACCCCACACACCCCCTGGCCCCGATCATCAATTTAAATTCTTTTTAAAATGTACTCATTCTTTGAAGCTTTTAGGATGCACTTTAGAAGTCCATGTGGAATAATTTTCCACATGTCTGTGCGACAGTTGATGGGAGTCTTATTGTATTTAAAATTATAGTCCTGAGATGGAACTTTCTGCTTGTTGCCTGTCTGACATCAGCTATTAAAACACAAGTAAAGCTTGGCAGGTATAAATTTGAAGAAGAAAAGAGATTATGTAAGTAGATCAGAACTGTTAATATTAATCAGCTACTTGTGGAAGAATGGTGATTTACTCTACAGAAGAGTTCTGTCGTAAGAACAAACCAACCAACTGACCAGACCTTGGGTAGCCACTTACAGACACCCCTTTTACTGCACTTTTGATAGCCTGAAAGGAAGAGAGATCTAGAACTAATGTGGATGATGGATTGTAAACATGGACTGGCCATTGCATGAGCTTGTATGTTTAATGGCAAATTACCTTGACGTTACTGTTAACTCTTGACTACGTGTGGCATAAGGTACAGAATGGTAAAAAATGGTTAAGTATGTAAAGGTGGATGATGTGAAATGAGTTTGAAACATCAGTCAATTTCTTAGTGCAGATCAAATTTGTACTTTTCATAGATTTCCTCTCATTTATAATCTCCACGGCATCCCAAACTTTTTGTTTAGCTGGTGAAAATATAATCAGCGTAATGTATTCTCTTGCTGAATTTTAAACAAGACCATTAAAACTCCTTTAACGTGCTAAAGTAAGCTTCAGAGAGGGTTTCCATTTCATCTTTATTGAACTGAGGCTATAGCACTCCTTCCCTTTGCACCACAGTGAGAGGCTGTCAATAATTCAATAGCCATGGCCTTGATGGGCCAAGGCCTAACTTAGACTTTAAACAGAGCCAAGCAGCTTGTCAAAGTGTGATGTGCTGTCAATGCCTGACTGATCTATACTGCATGAATTCTCCCTCAGCTCTTGATGTATCCCTGAGAATAAAAAGAAAGCAATTTTAGAAGTAGACCTGGTGTGAAGCACCTGTTTGTTTGGAATTTTTAATAAGGGAAAGTTGTGTTAGTCATGCAGCTCAATGAAGTCATTGCATCTTTGCTTAGAGAACTCACAGTAAATTCATGTCTAACAGCATCCATGCATTTCCAGCATCTTCAGGAAGAGAAGTCACGATATGTGCAAATATGTTAGTGCTTTAGAGCAAGTTCACTTGGAACAATACGGATGACAAGTAACTTTGCTTAATCCAACATTACCTGTTTACATCTTTCAGTTTTATTGATGTTATACAATTAACAGGAACAAAACTTCTTCATACCTATTTGTTTTCAAATTTTTCCCCACACAGTAACTGATATATGATGCATTCATACCCATCCTAAATCCTCCACATTGAATTTGCGCTTTTTTTCTTATAGTTTACTTGGAAGCTGAAAAATTACTTGTTTTTCTAAGAAAATCATTTAGGGGAAAAAAAAGAGCTAATGTGGTAACTAGTTGTATTCTAGTTCTCTTACACTTTTATGTAAATGTAAAAGCAGAATTATTTCTAAGGTGCCTTTGAAAAGGTACAAGAAAGCTTAAGTAACATCTTGCAATATTTGCCTAAACCCCAAAAAGCTAGCATTATTAAATGTGTATTTAGTTATACTTTAAAGCATTTGAATTTCAGTCCTTGCGTTGCTAAGCTTCTCATATGATAAGATTTATCAGGATTTAAAAGAGAAAAGTAACATTGCTATTTTCACTTTAAACACATCTGTTTTGTCATTGTTTTCTTTACAAATCCATGTTTTTTGAAGTTTCCATATCTGCAGAAAGTTTTGTGAGACATGTACGTTCTCAGCCTTCAGCTAATTTTTTAATAGATACACAAGAGACTAATACAAAAATGAGCGAGGCCCTTTTAATGTTTTAGAACTGCTGAAACCTTGTGCTAAAGGATTTGATAAAGTCAGGTTTTTTGCAAAGCTTGTTATATGTTTTAATTTTAAATAGCTTACTCCCTAAATTCTCATTTTTCAGAAAATTTGAATTTCAGTATTTGCTTTGTGTCGATGATGATAGAGCTTTTGTCCTTTGCCCTGGGAAGCAGAGGAAACAAGCATAAAACATGGTTGATAATGTTTTTCAACTAAGACTTTATTTTAGTGATATGGGTGCCTCGTTGTCCAGAATATCAAGTAATTGAAGTCCCCACTGCAGACTCTTGAATGCAGAGACCGTCAGATTTTCTCTAAAACCAAAACAATCAAAAAAAGGTACCCTTATTTTCCTATTTGCTAAGCTCTTCCTTAAACTACCCATTAAATAGTCCTACTCCATTGTAGTGCAAAGAAAGACTGATTTGCTTAACCTATAGCTGAGAGTTGTGGGTGGGACTTCTGATCTGTGCTGGAGTTTGTGCTGATGCTGAAGTGGGTGATGCTGTATATTGAACAGAGCAGTTGGGCAGCAGTCTTTATACAAAACAAACTTCAGACCCCATCAATTCACTTGTGTTGCTTGAGATGCTCTATGCTCGTTGCATTGGACCATGTGGTAATTATATTGGCACAACACTTTTTGTGGCAATAGTCCTTTTGTTAGAAAAATTGTGTATGACAGACTACACAGTCTTTGGCAGCGTCACAGATCATGACTGAAATTCACATTTTGAGCAGATAACTTATTCTTCCAGATTAAGTAAGTACTTTTGACTCTTCGAGTGTGTATTTTGTACAGAGGTGAAAAAGCAAAATGATCGGGTTTATAATTTTGACTTTGAAAAATGCTGTAGGCTTTGATGCTGCGTTGGGGAGAGCGGTGGGCATGGAGGTGAATGAACCTCACGTGAATGAGGTAGTTACACACTGTCATAAGAAGAGCAGAGAATGAACTTGACAAGAATAAGAATGTATCCTGCATATAGTGCTCTGTATAGAGTTCAAGCAAGGTAAAAATACGTGAGTGAATATTAATATGCTTGCGAAAATATAGGTTCAAAGACACTCCTCTCAGATCGCAGTGAGACGAGGGGCTTCTTCACTCTGACGGTTATGTTCTTGATTTAACTGCTTAACTGGGTGAGTAGAATTTGGTTGGTTTTCAACAGATGATCTGTGGAAGGATTAAAACGTGCATCTTGTCCAGACTGTTCTTTGCTACCCCAAATTAATTAAGACACTCCTCAGATGTATAATAGATTTTTTGGGCATATATCTATACCTGAGTAGTTGTCATGAATGTGACAGTAATGTTTGTTAGAATTAAGCTCTTCTAAGGCCCATTTTAGCAGTTGACTTTTGAGAATGTATCCCCATGAGGCTTTCCTCCTCCCCTGTACAGAAAGTCACAAACAGATACTGGTGGCAGCACCCACTGGCTTTTGTCATCTCAGGTCTAGGGGTGGAAATCCACTCTCTATGGACCTCTATAGCTCTCTGTTATGTGGCAGAAGTATGGAAGGTTTTGCAGTCATTTTGGGATATTTTGATCACCAACCTTCAGAACTGTGGAAGACCATCGTTTTCAGATCCTATTGCCTGAATGGTAGGCATTTGAAATCAGGCTGCTTATTTATGTGTCTAACTCTAGTCATCTAATTTAGAAGGTATTAGCAAGGTTTCCCAGCTCATGCCTATAGGAACAGTAATGATCATTGTACTTAAGGACTTGAGCAAATGACAGAAAAGGTAAGCAGCATACAGCAAAAATGCTACTTTGTTTAATCAATATTTATAATGGCACATTATTCCTTTCCAAGAAGAAAGGAAATTCTTGCTGGTTTTTCTGCTATCCCTCCTTCCCTCCCCCTTTTCCCTTCCCTCCTCCAGTATTTTAGGTATCTCAGGTGCTAAAAATACCAGATGAAACACCAAATGCACTCCTCCATGAGAGTTTTTGGGCATGTGTATCTACTAGCCTTAATCCTGCATGTCTCAGGTTCTTTTAGCATGTGTTTGATAGTTTTTATGCATAGGTGCCTTTTGCTAATGTAATCAGAAGAGAATCCACTAGGTTTTCTGATCCTACCTTTCAGTATAGAACCATGTGAGCTTTACAAATGAACAGAAGTATGTTGGCTTTGGTGTACAGAAGGAACTGCATTTGTGGAACCCTGGCCGTAGCGTAAGTTTGGAAACAGCCTTGCTTATTGTACAAAATCATTAGAAGCTCAATATCTGGGAAACACAAGAAACTCGGATGACTAGGTGAAAGTGAATAAAAATGAGGAGACTCGCAAACTGCTTTTGCTCCAGGGCTAGTTTTAATGAGCTTGTCCCTAATGAGTTGTCCCTGCAACTAGCTTCAGGCCTAAACAGATGAGGCAGGGGTTCTGCTAAATTTTTGATGGGATTTGCACTGGTTTTATGAGAAAGCAAGCAGTAGAGAGTGCAAAGTTGTGTCATGAATCTTTTACGAGACTGGATTGTTGTCCGCCTTGTCAATAGGGATTGTAAGACCTGATTGCTAATAGAAGACATGCCACATGCTTGTTGTACTGACAAACTTGAATAAATAAGGTAACGTGTATGTCAAGGGAAGATTTGGTTTGTCAGGAGCAGGGACTCGATGGCCAGTATATGATGCTTTCTGAAAATTATTATCATCATATGTTATGGAATGATTACTGGATGGTGGTGTTTGCAACTAGGTCTAGTCATTTAGAGAAACAGACTGTGGTTGGATATGGGCAACAAGACTTACCACGGACCATTTCATATTTCTTCTAATACAAAGATGGATTTAAAAAAGTAGTTATCATTTGGTGCTTTTATGTTCTAAGACTTGTATCAGTAGTTCAATTTTGTACTTAATTATATGGATTTCTCTTGGTGTTTTATTAGCAGTTGGTTAGCTCCAGAAGTAAAATACAATTTTTATTGAGATTCTCTCAAATTGAGAGATTCTTCTTTTATATTTCCAACACATTTATTGTTAATACGAAGGACTATCAAAAGGAGTATTTCTTAGGTTTGACTTACGCAACAAAATTTTCATAGTGGCCTAAGTAGTTACAAATATGGATGTTAACAGCCTTTATTGCATATAGAAGAGTGTTCTTTTCCTTCCTGCGTGGCACCATGTTGCATTGCACTCCAGGTGGTGATGTGCCAGATGTAAATAGGCCATGCTTTCTTGAACAGCCTCTATAGAGTTTCTCATCGGCTTTTGACAGGCTACAGTGTGGAAGTTTGTCTTAGATTAAATCCAGTAGTTTCCAAGTTTTGTTTTGTATGTTGTTTGGAAAATGTAGGAAAAACAGAACTTCTTTGAAAATAGATTTTTTTTAGATCAATTAACTTCTTAAGTTGTTCCTTAAGTGTAGTTTGAATCCTTACCTTATGTAGTATTTTCTTTAAAATACAAGTACAGGTCCATGGTGTAGGGCAGGTAAACACATAAGCTTGGGTTTTACAAAGATTAAATTAAAAATTATTGCTGGGGAAATAAAATTAAAATAAATAAGATATCATTCTTTTAAAATTATGTCACTCCTTAAAGTTTACCAACTAATTAACAGTTGTATTACAAATGTCTGTTTTCTTTAGGTGTAAATAGCAGAAAGGTATTAATCAATAAATTGAAAGATTATCATGTTAATATATATATTAATCTGTCTCTGTGGTATTTAAGTAATTGAAATGTAAAGTCACAATAAATGAGACCAAAACTTAGAATGCCACGTTTCTGTTCTGTCAGGTCTTCACCTTTCCAAACATAACATTTTTCATATCTGTGCTTTAATTTCATCCTTTGTTTTTTTCCTGCTGCTACTTCTTAGGCCTCCCATACTTACTTCTGCTGCTTCTCTCTCCTAATCTAACTTGCATTTACTTCCTTTTCTAATCCTCAATCTTTATAAGGTAAATAGAATGAGGATGAAGTATGGTCACATGAGTAAAAGCTCATAATTGCTCAAGATTGGCTATTTGTCAGAAGTAGAGAGGAAGATGGTGGAACTCGCCAACATAAAACTGGGTAGTATGACAGGAAAGAAAATAAGTCAAAATATTTGCAAAGACTGTGCATAACTAAAACAAGCTTCAATAAATGAAAGAGATTAATAAAGGTGAACTCCTTAAGGCATTTGATATGGCATCAAGTAGCAGTGACAGGTCCAGGAGTGAAATGAGATGCTGAACACTTGAATCAAAATTTAAAATAATTTCTTTCCAGTGTTAGCAATGTGTTTTCTTTGTGGAATACAAGACTAGTCCACAAACAATTTTTCTTATAATGCTTCTACTGAATATCATTGCATAAAATATAATTGAAGAGTAGAAATATTTCATTTTGGTCAGCTCTCTAGGTTTTTAATAAACGGTGCATACCTTCTACTGTCATCATCACATTGACCCTAAGTCAAGTAGCAGACTTCCAAAAGCATTATTTGCGGCTATTATAGTAGGTCATATCATTTTGCTTAACTGTTCTTTTCCGGATACCCTGAATGCTTTGCAAATTTTCAACCTATTTTATCACAACTCTTTCCTCCTTGCCTCCTGCTCTATCTGCATTTGTTTTTCCTAAAGCTAGAAATCCAACCAATTTCTGCTGAATTTGCCACGTGTATGCAGTAGTATAAGCAGGAACTGAACCTAGAAGATTTAGGCAAAACATTTTATTCATTCAGATAGACCGAAGGGAAAGTCTGTCTCATTTTAAAACTTAGAATTTTCAACTCTGTCTCCTTATCAGTTTTTGAAAAGCCTTGTTCAAAAGTAATATGGGCAGGGAGAGGTACATGTCATCACAGATTTATTTAACACTATCTCCAGAGACAAAAGTAAATTAATTTACATTTTAAAAAGTAATCCATAGTTTGGTTTTCTGCTGGTCAGGTCCTTTCTGAAGAAGGCAAAACCAATAAGCTTCCATTGCTAATTTTGGTTAATGTGATTTGCTCAATGTTTTCAGGTACTACTCTTAGTCCAAACAGTAAAAATCCTAAGCACCGGAGAAGTGTTCAGTGCATTCTCTAGGGGAGTATAGCGTCAGCTGCTCTGAAGGACATAGATTGTGACCATACTTCATGGAAGAAAAGTTCTTAATTTGCTTTTGGAGGGGTTGATTAAAGAAAGGAAGCAACTTTAATTGTCTGTTCGTTCTAGCCTAGCTGCATTGTTGCTTAATCTCATACACGTAGATTCATAGAGTGTGATAGATTCCTGTTGCTTTTAGCAGGGCGTGTATTTGCACATGACGTACAAGTTTCTATTCCCATACTGGGGTAGATGGTTTCTCAGTATTTTTGGTTTTTTCCTGAGAGATCTGTGGGGTTTACTTTTGGGCAGACATGTATCAGTTTTTCATTCTAGAATCTGCAGTTTAAACAGAAAGGATGCATGTAAAGCTTTTGTCACTAGTGAGATGGTGCATATCCTGCTATTTTCAGTAGCTAAAAGAAACCCCCATCTTCCTTAACAGTTTCCATAAAGCCAAATTTAGTAAATAGCCAGCTTTTCAGAAGAGTTGATGGCTGTCAAGAATACTAGTCCCTTTTAAAAATTCTTTGCTTTTGCAAGGCCCAAACAGAAAGTAAAAGCTAAGCTGTTATTTGTAACCTGTCCTTTATTTTGAGATCAAATAGATGAGAACCTGTTTGCTTATTCCCAACTAAGGCAGGAACAAGTTTGACAAACTGAAGTTTCTCTAAGTTACCATAATGCGTTTGATATTAAGGGTGTAATATAAGGCAATGATTTTGCTTTCTACAAAGTAAGTAGATCTAGTTTTGGCTTTTTGATGAACTCTCTTTACAATCAGCAGGAAAAACTAAGCCTTTTTTTGTTGAGGACTGGAAAAATGATAGTAAATTCCTTCCTTTCCTCTCTTGCTGCAGCAAATATGTACCTGTTGGCCTTTCGGGTACACAGTAAGACTTTCTCTGTTCCCTCAGCAGGACAGAGTTGAGGAAGAGGTAGAGCAGATGCTTTTCTAAAAACACATGGGATTATTTTGTATGACCTTTATGAATACCAAATGTACATAGTTTTACAGTAATTTTTAATATATTTATTATCCTTCTTTCATATATTTCATCCCTCAGTTTTAGAATCTTTTAAATACTGACAGCCTAGAGGACTTTCTTGAAAATTGATTAAATAAATACATGTGTGTGCAAGGTTGTCTTCTAGTTGTATTAAATTTAAAGCAGTATAACTTTGAAGTCCTAAAAGATTTATTTCACTTGTAAAGAATTTCATGCAGTGATTTTTTGTTGTGCCTTTAAAATTGCTCATGACAAACTCTTGGACTGGCAGTATGGAAATGTTGCTTGTTTATCAAGTATATCAAGTAGATTGGGCCAGAGTGAGTTTTTCTCCTTCTCCAAACCAGCTTAGTTCAGTGTTCTCACAGGACCTCTGTGCTCAGTTGCTTGTGTTTCTTTCTACTCAGAGACATGCACAGAAGAATGGGAAATTTATATGTATTTTTTAATGTCTCAAGGTATGGAGAGTGGTCATCAGCCTCCTTCAGAAATACCAAAGAGATGGTTGATCCACTTGATAGTCTGAGTGGAGCAAGAACATAGGTAAATTTGAAT
Organism: Nycticryphes semicollaris; assembly: GCA_013400055.1. Taxonomy (NCBI): domain Eukaryota; kingdom Metazoa; phylum Chordata; class Aves; order Charadriiformes; family Rostratulidae; genus Nycticryphes; species Nycticryphes semicollaris. The sequence goes on from VXBJ01008285.1 coordinate 383,879, forward strand.
TATGGATCTCAGCTTCTCTTGGTGACTCCTGTTTCCAGCATTATTCCTTGGAAAGTGTCAGTTTTATGAGACATCAGGAGGTATTTGGATAACCCAGTTATGTGAATAATAAAAATGGGTGTTGTGATACTGATTATGAAATTAAGTTTATTGACTTATTAGGTAATTTGCCTTTCTTCCTTACAACAGGCTCGCTGAACAGTACCCTGTAAGCGTGCTGTATACTCCATCACAGCCATACACAGGCTGTACCAAACACTTATCTTTGTCAGCTGAGACCACTGGCCAGACCTCCTCCTCACCTCCCAATTCCCTAATCTAATCTAACTCTGTGGGGTTTATGGGGGTTCATTTAAGCAGCAGAAGCTGTGCTATAATTGTTACATGTGCCAGCAGCGATTTGTACCATCTGGGTATGAAAAAAAGAGGCTAGTACTACCACAGAGAAAGATCTTTATTCTATTACTAAGCCAATATAATTCAAGAGCGGCTGCAGAGCAATTGGAAACTGAGAAATGGGCAGCTATGTAGTTATAGTGAAATGTCAAAGTATAATGAAACAAGGGAAATGTACTGCTTCATGATATGAGCCAAGTTACAAGCAGGTGGCAGCAGTAAATATGTATATAAATAACAATATGGATGAAATGTCAAGGTTTCCAGCTGGCTTTGTAAAGGCATTTCAGGAATATTATACTTAGAGTAACATTGTAGTTTGACAATTTCATACAAATACTTCAAAATGCATATATTTACATTAAGGGCTTAGGTATCTTAAGGTTTCACACTTGAAATTTAACATCCGTCCCTACTGAATCACAGAATGGTAGGGGTTGGAAGGGACCTTCAGAGATCATCTAGTCCAGCCCCCCTGCCAAAACAGCCTAACAGTTTGTGAAACCTCAAACCATACTATATGTTTTATGGGCGATTTGCTTCTGTCTAACACCTTGTTATTCCACATAACGAAACCTGCAGTGTTTCTACCTGTACAATTTTCAGAATGAATATAGACTAGGACAACTTGTCTTTAATGCTACAGACCTATGTGTAAAGACCTGTTTCCATGCCAAGCCTGGAAACTTACGTGTGATGAGAAATGCAGTCAGGGTCTTTGCTGTCTGTGAGAGAAGATCATACAGGCAGGCATTTCAAACTGGAGAGCAAAAAATTTTCAGTGCACTCTTTAGGACGTTTCAGTGCCAAGCCTGAAGTTCTAGCTTCCACTATCAATCCAATGACATTATTAGCTTTGAAGAAAGAGGTTCTCTATGATCAACACTATAAAAGTTTCACAATAGAGAGCATCAAAGACAAAGAAGAAAAAGCATTTTAAAATAGATGTATAATTTTTTTTTATTTAACACATGGCAGTTCATACCACCTTGGAAAGAGTTCTGACAGTGTCAAATGCAGGAGCATAAACAACTTGGACGTCTGTTTCAAAAACTTTCAATGCAAGTATTCATAGTTAAGTTACAGTAGCCAGAAAGTAAAAATATATTCAAAAAAGTAGATAATAATGAAAACAACCTCTTAACAAAGCCTCTAAAGCCAAATACATTAACAGTTGTTAAACAAAGCTTGTGTTCTATTTGCTCAGTAGATCCTTTAGAGAGCAAGCACTTGCATTGCCTTGGTTTTGTTGTGTTTGCCTCTATTCTGCGTCCTCAAGATAAAGAAACTTACTACATTTATATTCCAGCATTGCGTAAGCATGACATGAACCCAAGTTAAAGTGGTTTTCAACATTGTGATATTCTAGGGATAAATTGATAGGCTTATGACAAGAACTAAGATGTTATGCTCCAACTCTTAATAGTTTTATTAGTCTTGATACTTTTGAAAGTCAAATAGTGAAACTATAAAGTCCTTAGAACTAGAGATTATCAATCTGCTAACAGTAATTAATACAGTAGGTGCTGATGGGTTACAGTCAAAATCAACTTCAAGCCAGTTACTAAGGGTTTATAACTAAAGCAAATCACCTTATAATGCATAGTCACTTAAGCACATCTGTTACGTTGATGTATCACTAGTTTTATGGGCCTGGATTAATTCCAGAGTAAACAGTGAGCGCTCTGCTGAAAGGCTGTAAACATAGATAGAAGTCATTCATCTAGAAATCCCCAAGCATAGTTTGCCAATGGGCTAAGTGCCTCAAGTACTTTATCCTTTTTGATGTAGCAAGATGCTAATATTCTCCATACTGTAATACTAAGGATGACTAGGGGGAGAAGTAGTAAGATTTCTTCTTTCATCACTTATGGTTAAATTTGCTTCCCTCTACTGTTGAAGTATGATCAATCCTGAAGTTGTGCTACAAATTCATGAAGTGTTCTGATTTACTGACAGTGAAGTCTGCAATTTTCCAAAATGAAAGTCATGCAATGTACAGGTTCCCAGCCAGGTGTATATATACCTTCTAAAATTAACTACCGTACTTGGAGCTCCTTTTCAAAATCACATGTGAGTCCATAGATTGGAAGGATCACAGTGACTAAAGCCATGAATTACAGTCAAACTGAATTTGTCTGATTTTAGAGTCTTTCTAGCCATCTCAAAATATTTGAACAATTTGGTTTTGAATCAACCCTTTCATATTCATTCCGTTTGTTTCATCTTGTGGCCTTTGCTTTAACAGACGAGATGATGATCAGGATTGTGAAGATTGGACATACTGCTTTCACTTAGCAATACCTTGCTCTTCTGGTCATGGCAGTGTTAGGACAGCTATGAAGAGACTAGATTTTTGTTCAGCAATTCATGCACACTGGGAATTGGTTGAAAACTTCACGATGAAATTTGGAGGGGTATTTGGCTATTTATTGCATGGTAATTATGAAAGTATATCCTGAGATGTAGAAATGGCTACATCTTAATGCTGTCAACTGTTCATTAAGTTGTGGTAGTTAAGCCCTTTTGTTTTGCTCCCTTTTCAGCGTTCAGGGAGTTCATAAAAGATTGCTGGGGTTTGAAGTCCTTTGAGTTGAAACAATAGCAATTTCATTTGCCACTGGTACCTATCAAATAAAAGAGGGGGAAACTTTCTGTTTTTTCTTTATTCAGGCCCCCAAATGATAGAAAAGAAGAGCTATTCTATAAATGTTTTCAGCAGGTCAGTGCTACTACATGGATAATATAACTGATACTACAGCAAAGAGTTCTGAACTATCTGATGCTAAAGATGCGTAAAAATCTTGCTTGTCTAGAATTGTTAGAATATTACATGTAAGAGATGAAACACCAGACAATTAAAAGGCAAATCCAGGTGAATTTATGGAGGAACTTATTTCAGCAGTCCTGATACAAATTTAAAAGCCTAGCCTTTTATATGTTGAAATAAATCACTGGATTGTCATTACAAAATGTAAATGTGGGCAAATGTGAAAGGGAAAAATTCTCACTAGATCAGATGCTTTCTGTAGAACTAAGGTGAGGAAGATCTTGGAAATTATACAAATTAATTAATGCAAAAATTTCAAGAGTTCATTTCCAGGTGGCAACCTTGAGATGAAAAGGAGACAGTGTAGGAGAAAGCTAGCTCTAGTTCGTTGACTGTCATAGAGGAATTATTTTACCTTGACTAAATGCGGATTAATAATAGTGAGTTCAGCCTAGCAAAATTGAGTAATAAGTAATTTAGTTTTAACTATAATGGCATTTTCACCTGTTGTTGAAAGAGTTGGAATAAATTTATTGTGCAGCTTCTCATCACTTAACTTACAGTACTGGATCCATGCCTAAGAAAACATAATGTCTTCTGTAGAGATCAGTATTTTAGGCTAGGGATGGATGCAGACTATAAACTTGCACCCAAGCAATGGAAAAATTTGGAAATTTTTTCAATTTAGAATTTGAATTTGGAGTCTGAATCTTCTCAGTGTTAGGTAGAAAAATCCTCAGGGATCTAAAAAAGATGATTTTTAGGAAAACTTGCATCATTATCCTAAGTCCAGATGTCTGTTTACATTATTTGTAATAGATGTCATGAAAATTTAAAGGAATCTTGGTTTTTAAGAATTAATTTCTTTTTAGGATTATGTAACTTTGATATCAGTGATCATTATTTTAAATTTTCCCAAATCTTGTCCAGAGGGATGTTTCTTGTCTTGCGCTCTGAGAATGAAGAGTTAATTTATCTTTTCTGGAATTTATCCCAGGTCCATAAAACCTAAAATTATTCCTAGCAACCTGGAATTAATTGAATTGAATAAATAGGCAGATTTTCATCCAGTTCTTAATGGACATATATTAATCAATTGGGAGTATCATTATCTTCAATAACCTAGAAAAGATGTTTTGTGGATGACTGTGATACAATCTCTTCTTTTATGTACTCAAATTTAGCTTTGTAGCTTTCTGTGTATCATACCTATCTATCATTTACATGGATAGTCAATATTATCCTGTGACAAAGGCAGAAATGACAGTTCGGCACTTCTGCTTCTATCTTGGCAGACAGAGCATTTAGGGCATAACTAATAGATAAATAGTGTGGTTCTATTTAGCTGATCTATACAGTACTTGCTACTTACTTGCGCAAATTTTGTAGTACATTAGAACCTACTTCTGACATCTTTCAAAGTTAAAAACTGAACGCAGCTGCTAATATAAAATAAATGGAGTGGAGATTTGTGAGTCTCACGAATTTTTATCTTTTTATATGATACTTTTATAACTAAGTATTAAATAAGACACTAATACTTGGAATTCAGTTTAAATGAGTGCAACATACACAGATCAAAAAAGATCCTGTCCTTCTTAAAGGACAGGTCATTGCTTTTTCCTAGGAGGTGATCAAAGCTTGCTTGATTGAAACAGTGGTTAAACACTGCTGCATCATGCCGATGCTTAGCTTTCTTTTCTTTTCCATGTCATTTTGCTGTACCCCCTACAAGGACAGTGAAGGTAGACAGCTGAAGGACCTCCTAGAAGAAAGGACAGCATGTGTGGCAGAATTCCCCATGAGGTTCCATCGCATTTGGTTGAAACATTTCATATTCATATTGAGTCTCTTTTATGCTGGTTTTATGCTGATTATACCTGGAGGCCATTAAATGTTATCAGAAACTTTATATTTGCAATTTGGAATGCAATGCATGGTATGACATTCTTTTAAAGGGATGTGTTTGACATGGAGCATGAACATATTAAAGTGAATGTACTTTTGTAAACTCATAGAGGATGAGGGTGGGTTTTGTTGTTCTTTTAACTCTCAACTGCTGAATGAAGCTTACAGTTCTGAGGTAGGGGAGATGAGGTAGATTTTGAAATATCCATTCCCGTGACTTTTGCGTTTGCTGTTTTAAATCATGAAAACAGAAAAGTTCATACAGATGATCCCGTTTGTTCAGTGAGTCCAAAATAGGATATTAGGGAGTATTCTTGGGAAATGCTTGAAGATCTAGACCTGATACTCTATTTAATTATATCCTCTATAACTAATTAAGTTGACATATAGGAGATAGGAAGTTAAACTAGAAGGCAGTACTGAACAGAGTCTGCGGTGAATAAATCTGTGTGTTTTACTGAGCTTTCACCCGAGAAAGATCTTAACCTGTTCACGTATAAGAGAAAATTTCTTCTGCAGGGAGAGAGAACAACACGTTTGTAGTATATGTGAAAGAAAAATTAAATGACCAGAATTTTAATCTTCAAAGCACTTTAGAAGCTGAAGTCCTGACAACATAGACAATAGAGATGTAGGTAACCAATCTAACATCTGCTTCTTCAAGGAGAAAGAGCAGTGTGCTCTAGGCAGTGCAGTGGATCAGTGCCAGAAAGAGTCTGAAAATTCTGGAGTCCTTCTTTTGTCCATGCCTATATGACCGGGACCAGGCCTTTTGTAAAATGAAGAAAAGGAAAGATTATGCTCAAATATATTATTTTCAGGATTTTCTACAGCAGAAGCAAAATAAAAATCATCTGAAGGTTTTTTCTGTAATGTGGGTAGCATACACCATTAGACAAAGTGATTATTTGGATAAGAATTTCTAGTGTACTAAGAAAATCCTATTTAAGATTTCAGAGGTGCTAAAGCAAGTCCACAGCAGAAAAAAAACCTGGGGAAGCTGAAAACAGCATTTCGGAGGTTAACCTGTTTCAAATTATTTTGAAATTCTATTCTTTAATACTGAGATTACTTAAGGGATTGAAGTTTCTGGAGTGTGAATGTTACTTCTATGGTATGGTGAAATGTCTATAAATTAGTATTGCTGGATCCTACTTTTACGTGTGCCCTGGAAGAATTGTGTGGTCTTGGACAAATTGTGAAACCTATACATGCTTCATTTCCTTGTCTTTGAAATTGGTATAATATAATTTATTTTTAAATAATTAAGCATTCTCAGCAAAATCAGCACATACTCAAGGTCTGAGCGATCAGCTTTGGCAACCCATGTAGAGATGATTTCAGACAATTTTTGCTTTTGACTTTGTGTCTTACCTCTCTGTCAAAAATTGATGTGTCCCCCCACTCCCACCCTCAAAAAGTTCATAGAATTGGTAGTATGCACACTCTTCAACTGTGGTTTCTCTACTTGGAGTACTAACTTACTGCTGCCAGCCTTTTCACTTCGGTTGAGTAGAGGGCACACCGCCTGTTTTTCCAAATCTGCTTTGTAATTAGTTACTATTCAAGCAGAGGAGTGGGTCAGGGAAGAGAAGTGCACTCCAATGGCTCTGACAGAAATTACATTATTGTGATAGCCAACTGCTAAACAATTTGATAATTTCAGGCCTACTGAAAGTTGAGTAAAAGGTGAGGGTTATTTGTTTTGCTGTATAAAGGATGGGACTTCTCCATTCCAGGTAATTTCTCAGCTTGATGGAGAGCTGAGACTAACGTCAGCACCCAACATTAGTGTTGATTTTCTGGAATGAAAGACAGCCAGCCACCTCCTGAACTAGCCCAGAGAGTTAAGTTATTTGGCCACACCATGTGGCCTTCGTATATTGCTCTTCTGTTTCATTTAACCAATGTTTCTTGCAATATGTGTCTTAATAGTAAAGCATATGTTTTGTTTGTGATCTAATATATGAGAATGTTACCCTTGATAAAATCTGGCAATATATGCAATGAGAACTTCATGTGCTACTTTTTCTACCATGTTGTAGATAGCTCTTGTCTTTGCAACCCCAGGTTATTACAACAGCATAAACCTTTGAACTGCTAACAAGAATTTAGCCTAACTAGGTTAAAATATCTCTTTGTTAGGTTTTACCATTTCCAAGCTGACCTAGTTAAGTCTCAGCCTCATAAATACATCACGAAATTGTGTTGAAGTGGAAAGAAGGTAACAAGCTGTGTCTGAAATCTCTAGGATTAAGCACATCCAGCAATAATACTTGACAGATCCTTTGAACATACCGTTGAACAATAAAAAGAATGAAAATATCCCATCTTCTGTACCCTGCTTTTTACTGTCATAGTTACATGAAAGAATACACATTTTGTAAATAAATTGAAATCAGATCTTATGTGACTCACCTTAATTCTAACCCAAGTACTGATTAAAATGGTTGACAGTATGCCAGAAGACTTGCTTGCAAGTCTTCTAAAAGGGAGATAATTATCTTAAAATTTTTCTATACCTTTATATAAAAATTAAGCATCAGGTCTCACATAGTGTATATCAACTTACAATCAGTGTAGCATCTACTAGTCTTTTGTAGCCACAGCCTCCAAAATCTGCTATGGTGGCTTTCTGTCACACTAAAGATCAAGTGATTTAGCTGAGGAAAATCTGGTAAAATATATAGAAGATACATATCTGAAGTAAGAAACAATTTAAAGAAAAAGTAGTACTACAGAAAGAATTTTATTTAAAAAAAAAAAGATTATTTGGTAAATATAGATATATTAGTTATTATGATTTGCTGATTATGTTCCCAGAGGCCTTTCCTACCCTTGTTACCCAGGCCAGTCTAGCTTCCTTGGCTTACGTTATATAGAGACATAACTTGAATTTCCCTGGATGAATCTGTAGGTGTCACTTAAAGTATTCAAAGAAAATAGACCTTCTAGCGCAAGGTGTCATTTTTAAAAGAGTATTTATCAGGACATTCTGAAAAGAAGTGATTTAAGTTGTAAATAATTCTGGAAAACAGCAATGCAGTGCAAGTTCATCTTGTTGAGGCATGGCGTAAAATTTGGCTTGTTGCCTGAAAACAGGGGAATACTGAAAAATAAGCTATTTTACTCTTCCAGCTTAAAATTTTAATCAAATTAATCCGATAATACAGGCAGTTATGTCTCTTGTGCTCCACCTTCCCCATCTCCTGCCTGGTATGGACCACTGTATTAGAGTAGCAGCAAACTGTGTTGCCTTTTGTAATTGCTTAGTTCGTTCTTCTCAGGATGGTCACGTGGCAAGCGTGGTAGCTGTTTATCTAGAAAAATGACATTAAAATTGGCATTACGTCTTTTTTTTGTTTGCCCTTTTTCAGCTCTGTCTTTTATAGTGAATAAGCAGAGGGAAACAAAGAGGGGAGCCAGCTCCAGGTGACTGGCCAGCTGCCTGTGGATCAGCACCAGAAAGTGCTCCACAGATTGCAATTTGAAAACCATTAATATAATGGATAAAGTCTATGAAGCATTTTAAAACCTCCCTTGCTTATAGTGCTGCATTTTATAAGCTAGGTGACATCAAAAGAATTGGTTCTGGCTCAGACCAACTAATAAAAATGGATAAGGCTTATTTTTATGCTGAATATCAGTAAAAGCATGTGCAGAAGATTACATTTAACATTCTGGCTTTTACCCAGAGCGCAACAAACTCTATCTTATCCCCATCCATCAGAACAGAATTTGATGGGTTTGGAGACCCCAGATTTTCATCTCCTTCTATCAAAGCATGAAGAGGCAGTTTGGAGTTGCATGCAGATCATAGGAACATGACATGGCTTATTCTTAGTCTTAGGTTTCCTGAACTACTATGAAAAAGGTTGTATAACTATACACATCATTTGAATAAGGCTGTTTTAAGTTACGAATACTTAAAGCTGATATAAAGCATTAAATATTGTTGTTATATCTTACTGTACAAGAAGTCATGGAAAGAAGTGGAAAGTCTGGCTGATTCCTGAAGCTGGAGAGAGCACAGTGTCTTTCAGAGCACAGTAAAAATCACACATAGTTGGTTTTGTGCCTGTACAGCTTCATTGTTAATTTTTCTAGTCAAGCACATGTTTATTTAAAACTGATTTTTTTGGTTCAGTAGTCCAGCCTGTACCAGCATTAGCCTCCAGATCTCAACAGCATCCTGTTTATTCTGATCTAGCTTGCCTGACTGCCTCCCCAAAGATAAAATTCACTAAGTGAACTTGACAGATTCCAGGCTGTCTCCATATGGCAGGGACTGGGCTGCAGCTTCGGAATTTGCCTGGGATTTAAAAGCTGCTCTCACCTTATTAAGATGGCAGCAGTTACATGCAAGTCAAGTTCACAGGGGCTTGTTTTAATTCTTTTGGCCTCTGCTTGAGATCAATCCATACTATTTTTTGTGTATGAGAATCAAACAGAGCAGCACCAGAAGGATGACCTTTCTCTTCCAAACGGTGCTTATACCAGCAAGAGATCGGAATTGAAAATTAATCTGTACTTCAGTTGTGGACAGTTTTTTAAGAGAAACATATACAGTTTGGGCTAAGCAGGTGCTAAATGGACCAGACTGCAAAAGATTCCTGAAAAAGTGATGAAACAGCGTGAATTTATTTGTTGTCCTGTCTTTCTTGCCTTTTGCCTTTGTGTACTCATTGCTTATCTGCTGTTTGGTTTTTTTCACTATTATCGAATTAGCATTCTTTTCCCATATTGAGAATTCCAAAGCTATGTTATGGCAACATCAAAACACTGAGGTTTCCGAGCTGAATTGTGGGGAGCATTTTTGAGATTTCAGACCAGCTGAAGATCTCTCCCTGCATGTCTAAATCTATGCTGTATGTGGCAGATCGCCAAAAGCAGTTACAAAAAAAGGCGTTTTCATGAAATGACTGCATTTTAGGGAAAGAAAATACTACTGGAAACACATGCACTATGCGTAAAATTAAGTATTAGTATTTTTCATCGTAATCAGCTTTAATCAAAAATGTGTAAGATTTTGTAAAATTGTAGTGTTAGATCAATTCTCTGATTTTTTTTTTTATTATTTTGAGTGAGTTCACGGTAATAAAGTAAATTACAGAAATTCACAGATTTAAACATTAGCAAAAATAATTTAGAAAAAGTACACAAAATATCTTAAGTGCTTGCTGTATAAAATATAGGTGTTGGAAAAAATTGTTTATTAAGAAGTAAGAATAAATTAGAGATGCCATATTGGGATTGATGCAATTGTAGAAATAGTTACATTTTTCTAACATAATGGAAGTAGAAGTAGAGGTTTCCTTGGCTATTCTTTTTCTCACCTGACAGTGTTTATCAGCAGCATGTGCATAAGTGAAAGAGAGCTGGAGAACAAACAACCCTTTGATGTTTTCCTTTTTGTATCTCCTCTGTTTGCTTTTCATAGTCCAACAGTGAAGGTGATGATCTGTTGTGATACAGATATTTACAGCATAGCTGGCAGAAGGCAGGAGGTGTGAGTGTTCTTCATCTTCATCCAGGCAAAGTCTTAACTTGAGGTGCTGATAAGTAAATTCGAAGTAATCTTGCTCTTTTTTTGTCACAGAGGCTTATGAGGGAGTGTTCATACTGGCCTTGAACTGATGTTAGCATTGCATAGGAGAGAGCAAAAAGGGGAAAAAAGGCTTCACCACCTCTAGGTTAATCTGGAGGATGACATCTGACCCACACCTTTGAGGCGTTTTTTGCCTTGTAGAAAGGTGGGTTTGGTTTGGGGGAGGTGGAGGGTGTTGTTTTAGGGATTTTGTTTGAGGGTTTTTTTTTCCTGGCTGAGAAATTTTTGTGAGGTAGTAACAATGAAAAGTAAAATAGGTTGACCAGGTCTTCAAATGGTTGGAGACTTTCTTTTTTTCCAGTTTCAACACTAATCTTCCCAGAATTATTGCAGGCTGCAGCATGGCTGAGCTACAGCACACCATTGTATATCACAGGACTTGTCAGATCTTGCATATTTCATTCCCCTGCTTTTTCCATTATGTG
>VXBJ01008285.1:395198-550198 GCA_013400055.1 Nycticryphes semicollaris
CTATAAGCTGCAATCCTTGAAGGGACAGTGTCTGAATTTGAACTCTCTTCCAGGAGTGGTCATCACATTAGTTGTACAAGTAGAATTAATCCTTTTTCCAGGGGAAATCCATTTATTGGTTTTGTGTGTAAAAAACAAATATATATATATATATATATATATATTCATACTCTCCTTTTAGAGTTGGGCAAGTCTACATTGCCCAAGCTAGGCTACCACAGAGGAAATATAAGAAATACACCAACCCCTATTGTTAATTAAAAAAAATGATAAGGGAGTAATGGTAGTAGTTGTTGGGTTTTGGGTTTTTTTGGATTGTGTGATACGGTTTGCTAAATTGAGGATAGAAGGGCACAAGGATACTGATCAGGGAACCTTCGGAGTGCTTGATTCCTGGAGAAGCCCTAAGGCAAGTTTGTGCAGACAGTACTAACATCTCATAGAANGTAGTGTTAGATCAATTCTCTGATTTTTTTTTTTTATTATTTTGAGTGAGTTCACGGTAATAAAGTAAATTACAGAAATTCACAGATTTAAACATTAGCAAAAATAATTTAGAAAAAGTACACAAAATATCTTAAGTGCTTGCTGTATAAAATATAGGTGTTGGAAAAAATTGTTTATTAAGAAGTAAGAATAAATTAGAGATGCCATATTGGGATTGATGCAATTGTAGAAATAGTTACATTTTTCTAACATAATGGAAGTAGAAGTAGAGGTTTCCTTGGCTATTCTTTTTCTCACCTGACAGTGTTTATCAGCAGCATGTGCATAAGTGAAAGAGAGCTGGAGAACAAACAACCCTTTGATGTTTTCCTTTTTGTATCTCCTCTGTTTGCTTTTCATAGTCCAACAGTGAAGGTGATGATCTGTTGTGATACAGATATTTACAGCATAGCTGGCAGAAGGCAGGAGGTGTGAGTGTTCTTCATCTTCATCCAGGCAAAGTCTTAACTTGAGGTGCTGATAAGTAAATTCGAAGTAATCTTGCTCTTTTTTTGTCACAGAGGCTTATGAGGGAGTGTTCATACTGGCCTTGAACTGATGTTAGCATTGCATAGGAGAGAGCAAAAAGGGGAAAAAAGGCTTCACCACCTCTAGGTTAATCTGGAGGATGACATCTGACCCACACCTTTGAGGCGTTTTTTGCCTTGTAGAAAGGTGGGTTTGGTTTGGGGGAGGTGGAGGGTGTTGTTTTAGGGATTTTGTTTGAGGGTTTTTTTTTCCTGGCTGAGAAATTTTTGTGAGGTAGTAACAATGAAAAGTAAAATAGGTTGACCAGGTCTTCAAATGGTTGGAGACTTTCTTTTTTTCCAGTTTCAACACTAATCTTCCCAGAATTATTGCAGGCTGCAGCATGGCTGAGCTACAGCACACCATTGTATATCACAGGACTTGTCAGATCTTGCATATTTCATTCCCCTGCTTTTTCCATTATGTGTTATTTTTAGAACGTGGTACCACTAACAATCAGTGTATGTTCCTTTACTTTAAATTGAAGTGGTGAATCTTTTGCGTACTAGTGACATACCAAATACATAAGAAAATTATCAGATGATAACTAACAGTTTAGTTACAGAACACACAGGTTTGGGTTACGGTTTAATTTATTGCCATTGTTTGTGAATGCAGTTACCTTTAGATGTTACTTTGGCATCTAATAATTATGAAAAGGAAACATTTTTATATTTTAGGATGATGTTTGTACATGCATGTGAAACACAAACTTTATAAAAATTTACAATAAATATTGTATAGGATTATTTGAAAGCTGGGGTTTGTGTTCACAGGAAAGGAGCTTCACAAGTAAAGTTAATGTGATACTGATTTAAGTGAACTGATTTAATTATTCTGTCTGAGTTGATTTGGTCAGTGTTTGCTCCAGAGGGGGATTGCTTAGAGTGTGCACCTTCCCACAGACGGTCTCCTTACTGTGAAGGATCTCTCATATAGAGGGTGAGATTCTTTTTGTTATACTAATACAATGCTGCTATAAGCTGCAATCCTTGAAGGGACAGTGTCTGAATTTGAACTCTCTTCCAGGAGTGGTCATCACATTAGTTGTACAAGTAGAATTAATCCTTTTTCCAGGGGAAATCCATTTATTGGTTTTGTGTGTAAAAAACAAATATATATATATATATATATATATATTCATACTCTCCTTTTAGAGTTGGGCAAGTCTACATTGCCCAAGCTAGGCTACCACAGAGGAAATATAAGAAATACACCAACCCCTATTGTTAATTAAAAAAAATGATAAGGGAGTAATGGTAGTAGTTGTTGGGTTTTGGGTTTTTTTGGATTGTGTGATACGGTTTGCTAAATTGAGGATAGAAGGGCACAAGGATACTGATCAGGGAACCTTCGGAGTGCTTGATTCCTGGAGAAGCCCTAAGGCAAGTTTGTGCAGACAGTACTAACATCTCATAGAATGTATAGAGTGTGTGGAGCAGAAGTGACCAGGTGAGAGCTGCCACTGCTTTGTTGGATACCATTGGACTCTCCGGTGCAGCAGAGAGTACTTAACAAATTGGTTCTAGATATAATCTCAAGAGTCTTGCCCTTACGTTTTGGTCTCCAGCAGAAGAACGCAGTTCCTCGTAAAATCGGTAAAAGTAGATTGTGAGCTTAGGAGAACTGGAAGAGCCTCTCTAGAATCAGTGTAGTTGGTGGATGATTGCATCGTGCAGAGAGCTGCCCTGACCATTTTCCTCAGAAGTGGCAAGTAACAGTGTCCAATTTTATATCCAAGTGCCTAAGTCAGTTGGGTCAACTCAGTTTTTAAGGAAGAGGGTAGTTTCACAGAGTGCTTCGAAATGTCTGTTGTGTGAAAAATCTAGCTTTCATGTTGGCTTCTGCAGAGTAATTTTTTGCAGGCTAGTAATGTCAAATTGATTCAAAACAGGAATGTACTCTCTCCCAGTCTGATAAGGAACTGGATTTACACATTTCCAGTGAGCAGTGGATTAAAGCGAGTGCTGTGCATAAGAAACTGGCCTGGATTGCCTTCTGGTTTACATTTTTACTTTGGTTTTTCTTCTCTGTAGAGATATTAACAAAACAGTTCACTATATTTGGAATGCTAATGGCAGTCAAGTGACATCAAAAGAAGGATCTATTATTAAATTGACAGAATGTCAGTGGCAGAAATCAGCTATAACTTGTTCTGCATATCATTAGCCGGAAAAATCACATGCAAATTTTTAACATTGATCAAAATTCCATTTCTCGTTGATTTTTGCTGTGCTAGACCTAGGACAGAATAAGAAATTAGGCGTAGTTTGGTACGCGACAAATTGCAGTGCTTGAAGCCAATTTTACCTCGTGAGTAGTTTATACATTCATTTCTCCCTTAGAAGTAATGTTTACCTAAGATAGTGAAACCTGGGTGAGGTCTTTTTACATTTAAAAGAGATTTCCCACATATCTGGTTTTGATTGTCATACCGTTCAGTGTGCTTGTCCAAATCCTACCCACATGCCAGTGTGCAAATGAGGCGCTCCCACATAGTGACTGTTCTGCACAGAAATCATGAAACGCCTAAGCAGCCTTTTTTTTTTTTCCCTTTTAACAAATAGAGTCCTAAAAAATATTCTAAAGAAAGTACAACTCTGCCCACCAGCTGAGGATAATGCAGGGGCACCTTTACAGGGTATTGTTGCATAAGATTCTAGGAAGAAATGAAGCAAAAAGGGCAAACTTTTGCTGCAGCTTTAGAAAGTTGCCAGCTGCTCGAGATGGAAAATAAACTCATTTAATTCACTTAAGCTACTGATTGTATTTAAGTCAATAATAAGCCGACACAGACTTAACTGGCAAACCTGGACATCCTTGACTGAAGAAAACTGCAATAAGACCCGTGTGAGAATCATTTGCTCTTAATGCTTTTCCAAAGCATGAGTGATGGTTACGTTGTTGGAGGTGATGCTTCTCTGTGTAGTAGTAAAACTGGTGTTGGCTGTTCTTTATTGATTTGCTTTACTTAATGAAATTAAATTTTAAATTTGATTTGATTAGAAAGTGAGCTCTGCTGTGTTGGCCAATCCCAGAATGACCCGTTTAGCCCTTTCACACCTTGCTGCCTGCACCGTGTAGTCCTTTGCTATCTTCTGACAACAACTTTTGTCGATTGGTCCATTTGTGAATGTTTTTAGTCCTGTTTTGAAAGCAGCTTTGTTTCAGAGGAAGCTCCAGGAGCCCCTGTCTGCATATTCATGATGAAAGAACTGTTAATAGGGAAATTTCTAATCTTTGGGGGATTAAGGTGGCAGATGAATGTAAAAAGGTGTGTCTAGCACAAAGTGTTTTCTATAAAAACTTATACATTTAAAAACCCCTAAATCAGTGCTATAAGCAAAATTTAATGTCATAGCTCAAATAAATATTTTTAAAACCTTCCTTGTTCTGTTACGATTTAAACTAAACCAGCCATATTAGAAGCCAGATTCTTTTATTTATGTGTTGTAATATTATGTTTTGTTCTTATTACTCAAAATGAATTAAAAATGACCAAGAGTTTGCTGTTTGATTCTTCATAGGCCAGTGATTGGTTTCCATATGCTGAAATAAGTAGCTGTTTGAAGCCATCAGTTTCCTTTGGATTTAAATGTAATAGTATTTTCATTAGTGTTAAGTGTTCAACTGATGCTTTAAAAAAAATAAAAATATATAAATTTAGGCTAAGTTTAAGCTGATCTTTTTGACTTATTCAAATAACAAAATATGATATATTTTTAAAACTATAGGTCTTTTATACTCTTAATATTTGAGATATTATTTATATCTGGAAATGAACTGTTATTAAAAATAAGTCTGATGCACAAAATTGAACAAGAAAGTCTCACCCTCATTAGCTCAGAGGGATGTCAGCAATGTGAAGGCCTTATTCAGGCCTTTTGTATAAAGGCAAATTTATCGAAGAAATGTGCTGACCAGAAAACAAATTTATATTTCCATTTTAACATATTGAAAAATTAGAAAAACGTTTACTTTATCACTTGAATCAGAAGATCTGTCTGCTCCTCGCTTTTGCTCATGACAGTGCAATTTCACTGTTCAGTTTTGGATGTTACTGATATTATCAGCTTGTTCCTGGGAAAGCCATAAAATCCTGAGTCAGGTCACTTGGCAGTCAAGTGGAAGAGAAAACTGCTTTTCAGCTATATTGTATTGCTGTAAATTGCAAATGTCTTTGTATTTGCTTCAGGTTTTTTTTTCATTTTGTTTTGGTTTTAATCCTGCTGTTGCACTCTCTGTGTTAGAATCTAAGATTTATATTTCTTTGACTGTTTAATGTTTGCTTTCATCGCCTTCATGAATAGTAATGACTAGCTTATGTATATCCAGGGAAGTAAGGCAAAAAGCCCTTGAGTGTGCCAAGTCTGAAAAAATTTAAATTAGTGTATCAAATGTTAGAAGAAGAGGAATTAAGGCTCTTACCAACTAACCGTAAGCCAAGAATCTTTTAAATTCTAACAATAGTTTGGTGGATACAGCTAAATCTAGCTTTACATCTGAAAGACAATGGCAGGCGTATGGTTCAAATCAAAAGGTTTCAGCTTAATGAAAGCTATTTAGCATGTTACTCTAAATCCACAGAAAGGCAAATCTTTATTCCAAGGTGTAAATCATCTCTGTTAAGGGAATCCCACTATTTTTAATGAACATTTTTCTTTTTCTCATTTATAATTAGCTTCAGCACTTAAATTCCAGAATGCTAGCCTTCAACACTGAGATTTCTAATGGTAATAAAGCACTTGAGGTGGTATTTAATTAAAGTAGAGTGGTGATAGGAAAGACCTGAGCAGGGCTGAAATACTAATCCTCTTGCATTGCTCAGTGTCCCCTTGTGATTGTGATTGATGAGTTGATTTCTCTTTACAACTTCATTTGCATCATGTGGTAATACCCGCAGGCAGAGGTGCTGTGTATTTCTGGATGAGAGCTCACCATTAGTACAAGCTAATGTGTTAAATGGGGTATTGGTAGGGCGAAGAGCTCTCTTAGCTCTTAAGCAACCTATTAAATAACTGGTTTATGGTGGGTGATGTGACTCCCCATGTAAATGCTAGTGTGTATAATATCTGTATCTACTACTGCCTTGAAAATACACATTCCCCCACCCACTGTCTGTCCTGCCCTTTCCCTCTTTCCTTTATCTTGGTTATGGCGTTAAAATGATCATGTCAGGTAGTAGCTCTTATGAGAAAAGGCTGTGTAACGTTCTTTGATTCCTAGAGGCAAAGTAAATTGGTCGGGACTTTCCTGAAAAATAGATACTTTCCTTATTACTAGAATTCCCTGTTACTGAAAATCTGATTCCAATTGAAATTTCTGTAATGGCAAAGCTGTCTCTTTTTTGGAACCAAGAGGTTTGTAGTGGGACTATCAAAGCTTCTTACGCTGTCAGTCTGCTTGCACAGAAGGAGATAGAGTCATCGCCACTTTGACCATTGAAGTTGGCTTTCCTTTAAGCCATTCTGACCCCCTCACGTCTGAATAGATCTCCATGTCAGCACATGATATGAGCATTTCCAACAGTGAATTTCTACTGGATTAGTATAGACATATTAGTATAATAATTGCTCTGGCAACAGAGGAAGCCAAGCAGTATCCTGGGCTGTATATACAAGAGCATAGGCAGTAAATTGAGGCAAGTGATTATCAGCCTCTACCTGGTACTTGTTAAATCGTATCAAAGATGTTTGGACCAGTTTGGGGCCCTCTGATACAGGCAAGCTGTTGATCAACTGAAGTAGGTTCAGCAGAGGGTTCCCAATATGTTCATGTACTGGAGCACATGCCATGTGGTAAGAACAGTTGCTGAGTCTGGAGAAGAAAAGGCTCCAGCATGACCTAATGGTAGCCTTTCTGTGCCAACAAGAAAAACCTTCCCCATGAGGACTGTTTGTGGCCTTGAAACAGGTTGCCAGGAGAGTTTGCACAGTCACTGTCCCTGAAGTTTTCAAAAATTGTCCTGATCCAGCCCTGAGCTCCACTGGTAACTAGAAGAAGGGAGGAGGTATTTTAAACCTCTGTAAAATAACAGACAATCCTACATGGGCACTTGTGCGTCCTAAAGGGTTACCGTCCCTTATGTTGAGATTTTAGGCAGATTTCTGCTTTCCAGTCACTGCTATTTTCTCAGGTAAAGTATTTATTTTTTTGCAGTCTTTCTCCTCGTGTGAGTGAATGTGCATGTTTTTAAACTAGCAAGGTTATTTGGGGATTTTTTGAGTTTAGAAGTGTAGACTACATCCAGTTGTCTCAGCTAACATTTGAAAATAAATTGGTACAATGAATGGTTCTTGCAAAAAGAATAGTTATTGCATATTTTCCTGATTACTGATGAAGGAATATTTCTGAATCATCGTTCCTTACCGTGCCTGTTTTTCCAAAAGCCTGCTGTTAAATGGAATGAGTATTGGGACGGATCACTGCAGAAGTAACCGTGGTGATTTAAAGAACCTCCCAAACTGGAGGCTCACAGTCCTCTGGTTGATACAGCAAAAATACATTATGTGCCCAGGCTTCTTTTGATTCTGTGGAGAACCGGGTTGCGAGTGCTGAGCCATGTTTGAGCTCCAAAAAGCCAAACCAGCTGATAGTGCAGATGCATATAAGGAGCTCCCAGATTTCTTCTGAGTTTGCAGATGATGACGTGTTGGGCATTGTCATTTCCTTGCTGATCATCTGTCTGCAAAGTGCAGTGTATTCATAAAAACAGTAAACATCCCAAAATTTCATCTAACTTGGTCTTTCAATAACTAGGTCAGACTTGCTGTAACCATTCTGCAAAGTAAACGTAGTGATTTGTGAAACAAAAAATAAGTTAGGCAGAATATGTTCATGGAACAGTTATCTCTTAGAAACAAAATGCAGCCTTGTGCAAAGGGCCTGCGTAAAATGCCTTATTTCTTTCAAATACTTTCATTGCTTTGTCATTTGCAGCAATGAGCCAAATGTTTGGGTTATGTTTGAATATAAAAAGTTGATTCTTACTGAACTTTTAATTCTAGTGAACTGTTGTTCAGGTGAAAGGACTTCCTTGTTGGGAGATCAAACTCTGGGTATCTGTATTTGTTTAGTTAATGTCTTGAAAACATCTAAAATTCCTCTTTTTCTACCATGGTCACTGATAAAACGTTGCAATTTCTGTAGAGAAGCGGTTCTGTTTGTTAGAGACGATCCTGCACAATAAGGTTTCCTGGGAACTAGAAGTTTCACACATGAAAAAAGAGGTTAGTTGAAGATAATTATTTATGAATATCAGTATCTCTTTTACTACTGGTTTTCAGAAACCTATTTTGATAACAGTTGACCATGTTACCTGGATCAATAGACTGGAAGTACAAAATGGCAATATACATCCTTATGAATATCTTTACCAGCTTCTGATTATTTTTATATTTATGGCAGATTTTTTTTAATGCTCGTAAAAGCTAGTTTTCATATGAATTCTGTGAGGCTTTTTTCTAGATTGCAGTTAACATGCAGCTCTCTAACGGTAAGTACCTGGCATATGCAGTTGTAGAGGGTTTTGTTAGGGCTGTATTAATTATTCTTTTCTAATTCTGAAGTAATTTGCATTTCAAAATTCAGTGTTATTTTTAGATGAACCGAGTAAAACTTGACTTGCGAATATTCTCCAAAAAAAAAGACAGAGATTATTTTAAAAACATGCAGGTAAATAAGAGCTTTTGATGACCTGTAAGCTACAGTAGTAATGTGGAGTTGTTTGCATCAGAAAGTTGCATTGTTTAAGGGAAAGCCTACTTTCACTGAGATTCTGCACAGACTGTTAGATACACTGCTTTTAGTTTTAAACTATTTGCCTTTTTGCTTTGTGTAATTCTGTCTAAAATAATTCTTTTCACCTAAGGCGATGGGAACTACCATTTGGCTGACCTATGTGGGTCAGTAGTAGCTTACTAATTTATTTATTTTTAATTACTATTTTGAGTGAAATTCTGCAATGATGTTGCTTTTTCAGTCACAGAATTTAAGGTGTCAGCCAGCGAATTGTAATAGCAAACCATGATTTTAAATTTCTGGTTCGTGCGCGTAAGAAATGGAAGCAAAGTGCATTGTTAAAGCCCAAGACATACAGAAATCAAGATTAAAGCTTAGAGTATCTTCACCCTCACTCTCACTTCTCTGCATAGCACAGTAGAGACTTTTACAATGTATACTGCTTATGTTCTTTGAATTAAGGCCATATTCTTCGTATAATTGGAAATACTTTTCATCAGAACTTGTTTGCTTCCAAAGTGTGTAAGAGGTCTTGAGTTCAGGTTCTTTAACTTGCATTCAATCCATGTTACTAAAATGTAGCTAAAATAATAATTTGATAATTTTATTTTATAATCCTTATTAGCAGATAACTTTTTCAGATCAATTTACTGTGTTTCAGAAGTTCCCACTGGATTTAGTTCTCAGTTTGATACCATGACCACATATTTATGTGTGTGACACTAAAATTGAATTTGGTGTGGACCGCCGTTCTTAATTGATGCTATTAGTCACTACAGACCTTGTTACTGGAGGATTTGAATCTACATTTTTAGCCATTGTTCATTTAAATTATCTCATTGCTTTGAGGTTTTTAGTTGGTTTTTTGGTTGGTTGGGGTTTTTTTTCCCAGCTATTCTTTAGAACTGTAGGCGGTAGAAATATTAATAGCTGTATAATTTAAGAATCCATTTTAAACTTTGAACTTTTTTGTTACTACATGAGGTCAATTGACAAGCAGTGAACCCTTGGTGGTTATTTATACAATGTGGTTAATATACTTGTCATTTCATCAAGACCAGCAAATAAGAAGTGCTATAGTTGTGTCAAGTTCCAAAATGTCTTTTCATCCTCCAAATTGCCTACAGGGGTATCTAGAATGAATGGGAGCAAGCAGATAAATTCTCTAAATTATACTAGTTCTGTAGCCTCGGACTTCTGCTCAGAATAGTTCTTAATTATGTGAGATATTTTGCATAAAAGTGAAGTTGTGTATCTGAAGGTCGTCCATTGCTTTTTACTCCACCTTAGATGTAGTTGCTGTGTTACCATGTCAATGAGACAGCATTTTGCATCTATTCTACTCTCAATTGTTGTGATAAATATTAAATAGGAGAATCAGATTTCTGCAAGAGGGGGTAGAGAGAGGATGCAGAGGAAGTAAAAAAGGAGGAGGATATGAAGAAGACTAAAGGAGGTAGAGGGAGGTTTAAAAGAAAGGGAAAATGAAATCAGGCTGTGAATGAGAAGAGAGGAGAATTCACTAAAAGGCTTGGCAAAATAAACTCAGTACATTTGTAGAGGTGGACTTCTGCCTTTTAAGTCCCAGTTCTGGAGCCTAAATTCTGTTCATACAGTCTTGATGTCTTCTGAGCTGGATTGAGTCTGCCAAAGTTCATGCTTGACATATGTGTCACTTAGCAGTTCTGGTTATTTTCCCAGAATACAATTTATGTTTCTACTTTGTTGTTGTATTTAGTCTCTGCCAGCTGAAAACTGGTTTAATTCTCATGGATTATGTAGTCATCATTTTTCATTGTTGTTCAGGTAAGCCATTAAACATAGGTAGTAAAAGCCTATTGAGTTTGTGTGTTGCATTCCTCAAACACCTTTTGTGCAGCACAGTCCTTCACATACCTGATTCTGCTAAGTCTGACAAAAATCAGTAGGCATTAGTGAGCTCATAAATTACTGTTCCTTTTTAAATTCGCTCTTAACTAGTAGAAAGCAGATGATGTTGCTCTACTCAGGAAAATTAGCAACACTCTCATTATACCTATTGCTTCAAGGAAAATGTCTTTCCCTTTACACAGGCAGACTTCAGAAGAACGTAAGTAATTGACAGTGCACTTTCTACTGTAACTGTGAGTTCAGGCATACTGGGTGTGCATTAAAAAGACAATGGAATAGATTAGTTTGAGGGTATAATACATATCAAAATTGTTCTGTACAGATATCAGAATATTAAATAAAAGGAAAAGGCTTCATAAAGTCTCCTATAATCCCTCTTGGTGTGGGTATATGAGTAGGTATTCAGGTTTTTTTTTCCCTTTAAGTATGCTGATATGATTAAATTTAACTTGACACAAGTGATGTACTATACCATGTGATTGTAATATTTAAAAGAGAAATCACTTTTCTGATTGAATACCAGCTATCTATCAATTTCTGTATAGCAATTTCTAATCTGAGCTTCTTTTGCAGCTAAAATGCTAACACATTTGCTGTATTCTCCATCTCGCTAGGTGTGTACTCAGCAATTACTGAACTGTTTCAATGTTTTTCAGTATCTTATTTAACCTACTGTTCCTAATACAAAAGGCAGACAGTTTACTTCACGTGGGTTAAAAGCAAATTTCAGGCTATAACTCTTCTCTCCCAACATAGCCTATGTAGATGCTTATTTTCGCTGATTGTAGAGTTTGGATGCTGGGACTGTTATACCTGTTGCTGCAGTGTATAAACACTAAAGCTGTTGGATGTGGTTGCTGTAAATTAGCCATATGCTTCTGGTTAATAGGCCAAAGTTTTTCTCAATGCGGTTTCAGTTTTGGAACTGCCTTTCTTTCCACCGGCTCTCCCTTCCTTACACGCAGAGGCAAAAAATAAAACTGTGAACTGAGAACTACCATTTGTACCAAATCCCACAATCTATATTATTTTAAAATAGTATATTGTTCAAAGCAATGGTTTTTAAGCTTACCAGGGTTAAGCACCTGTGGCATATGGCAGAGGCTGCCAAATGTATATATTCAGTGTTGTGAAGAAGGGTGAGCTTAAAAAAAAAAAAAAAGTCTAGGGAAGATCTAAGGCAGAAGTGATACAGTTCTGCAGTTTTGAGATCAGTTTAAGTCACTCACCTATAGATGGGGAAATCAAAATACAAAGGCAAATTGGCCATTCCTTCCATAGTAACAGAAGCTTTTTAGAGAATTAACAAAGTAAAGTTTACCAATCAGTGTAGTCAGTGAAACTCTTTCCAGTGCTATAGGAACCATTAAAGGATTTTGTTCATTTTCTTCATAATGGCAGATTCATTGTAGCACCCTATTAATACGGCTTTTTGTTTATTTTCAGCCAGTTGTGACATTCAGCAGTGTTTAGAAATGGATTTTGCATTGCATGGGCAAATCTTATTTTTGTCTCATCAGTGAGAAAAGCGATACCTTTCTTCGGTGTTGTGGCTCAGTTTGCTAATGACAAACATTGTTGGAGTAAAGAGTTACTTGCTAATGGTGTAACAGCATCTTCATGTAAACATTAACTCAAGTACACAAACGATCTCAGTGACAAACAAGCACAGCAAAGCATAGCTGAGGCAGGAAGCCAATCTATCTGTTCCTTGTGCCCAATGATATTTTGATAGTCGTTTTAATCTTAGAAGTAAATAACACCGGAGATCATGTTCCATCATTTCATTTCAGTGCCAGAAAATGAATGCTGCTTTAACTGGTGTTAAGCAAGATGGCATCGCTGTGGAGCTCGGGTGATCTACATTTTGATGGAAACTTTAAAATTAAAGATGTGGGAAAGGGGCATTATCTGTGGTAAAACAGTTAACTTCCAGATTATTTGTAGTTTTTCTGAAAATTTAAAAAAGAGAAACAGCAGAATGGTGATTTTCTGAAGTATAAAACTGTATTCAGCTCTATTGAAATAACTTTGTTTTAATCAAAAGTTTATGGGTGCGAACATCACAGTTCTTGTTTCTTGGAACTGGTAAGTGTGAATTGTGGATGTATTAAACTCTTAAATATTCTACCAAATTTGTTTAAATACTGGGGTCAGACATTTAAAACCAAAAATTCTGCGTACTGAAAAGTTACAGATAAAATGCGGAATATATGCAGTTTCCACACACATTCATACATTATTGCATGGGATCTTCATGAACAATATACAAATTACTTGGGATTTTTTTATGGGAGGAAAAAAGGAAATAATAGAATTTAATTTGCTATTTAAAAGATATAGAGACTATGAACAATCCGCTTCTAAGGGCGAATAACAAGGCACTTGCTACTCAATATAGATTACATTTCTGTAGTCTTTATTATATGCAGACTAAAACTGAAAGGAGTTCAGTGAATGTGCAATGAATTCCTCAAACTGTTTTTCCATGATGCAGAACTTTGCACTTTTCCATGTTGAACTGTGTAAGGATTCTGATTCCGCAGTCCTCAGGTTTGTCAAGGTGTCCCTGGATTGAGACTCCATAGTTTAGTGTTATCTGCAAATCTGCTGAGGATGTACTCTTTGTCATTCTGCAAGTTATTTAACGGTGTGAGACCCAGTATTCACCCTAAGATACTCAACTTACTGCTGCTCGTGAGTCAGACATTAAACCATGGTTCTTAAAGCCTGACAGTCCAGCCAGTTTTCCACCCATCCAGCTCTTCCTTCCTCAGCTCTCAACTGGGAATGCTGTGGGAGGCAGCATTATAAGCTTTATCGAAGTCAAAGTAGATTGTATGAGATGCTTGAACTATGTAGCCGTTTTTTTGTTTGTTTTTTGAGGGCAACCAGGTTGATCAAGTACTATTTTTCCCTGAAAAAGTCCATGTTGACCATTTCAAATTACCCAAGTATCCTGTGTGTATTTGGAAATGGTTTCCAAAAGGCTGTGCTCCATGATCTTTCCAGGGCCTGAGATGAAGCTGGGTGATCAGTAGTTCCCCAAATCGTCCCCCTTGCCTTTTTACAAGCTAGCTTTTTGAGTCATCTGGGCCTTTCCCTATCAGTGTAATTTTTCATAGCTAGCAAACCACGCTCACAGTGATCTACTCCTTCTGCACCTTCTGTTGAATGCCTTAAGGCTTCAAATCTGTAAATACCTCCAGCTTTACTAAGAAGTCCCTAACGGGTCAAATCTCCATTGTTCATTGTCCCTCTCCTTTGCTACTCGTGCTGTCTGTGATGTGGGTGCAGTGATCTAGGATTAGACTTTACCTGAAACAAAAAGGACTTGAATTACTTCTTCATATGATGATGACTTTTTCATCACAAAGCTGTCTCCTCCCTGCATCAGCATTTTCCTTGAACTTTATTTTTTTAACAAACAGACCTGGTACGTGGAATCCTTTCCTGTCATCCTTAATGTCTTCGCTAGTCTCAGTTCCAACTAGGTTGGACAAAAAGTCTTCCGGGCTTTGTCCTCAAGTACTCCCCCTTTGCTGCTATGCCCCTGGTTCCATGGCTTTTATGCTCCCTTTTTGTGCCTGTCTTCATTGAGAAACTTTCAACTTATCCATATAGGCCTTCTGCTGAGTATCTTCCTCCTTAATGGATGGTATGTCCCTATATGCTGAAGTTCTCTTAATTGCTCAAGCAATTGGGCAGCTGCCTTAGACTTTTTGCCTTTCATGGGTGAACCTCGGGGATTCCTGACAATTCCCTGGATAAGATGAAGTCTCTTTTCCTGAAGTCCAGTTTTCTTTCTCTGCTGCTTATCTTCTGGTCTTCCAAATTCCTAAATTCAGTCACGTCATTGTGTTTGTAGAGCTTATCACATAAAGCAAACTTGTAAATTTACCTAATATAAACAAAATTAAACAAAAGAACTCCCACTAGTTCATTTGGGACAGTTTTACAGTAATTGTTATTGCTTAACCTGGCTAGTTCATTTCCCTTACTACCTGACTACGGTGCTCATTTTATTTCAGTAGATTCAAGCAATGATCCTCCCACTTCTGATACTGAGACTTGGTCCTGTTTCGCATATTGAGGGATATTTTGCATATTGGCACGAGGGTTTATGTAGAGAAATGTCCTCTTTCTTCTCAGAGGCTAAATCACAACTCGTCAGTGAAAGATTTTGTTCCTGGTTAAAAGAGGCCATTCCAAGTGCTTAGTTCAGAGAGATGACATTCCAGTTTCCACTCCCAGAACTGCTGCTGTACTTCAGCTGTTTTGTGTAGCGTTGCTTGCTGTGTCCCTGTAGCCGTGCCTTACTGCAAATCTCAATACCTAGGGCGGTTGAGATGTTGAATTCTACTTAAACAAATCTTAAAGGAATTATTTTAGCTATGCTACAAGAATTTCTCAGATTTCTAGAAATTACCTAGCTATCAAAACCCATATATCTGCAGCTGGATTTGATTGCTGTTCAGTTTCCCAACTGCAGGCTCTAATCTTTTGCAGTGTTCAATCCTTGACCAGTAAAGTGGCATTTAGAGAAGTTTTTTGACTCAAATTCTGGAAATACTTGTGCTTGTGTGTAAGTTACAAGTAGGAATATCCTCAGTGGAGTCTGGACGCGTTTTCTAAGGGTTGCGTCAAGACCAGATACAGTCTTGCTACGTAATCAAGGTTTGTCACCTGGGCTGGCATATCTGCCTTCTCAGAAGTGCTAATACATCCTAGTAAAGTAGTCTTGCCAATGCAGCTCTGCTGCTTCCACTGCGTGAGCTATGAATAATATAGTTTGTAGTTATAAAAGAAGGCCCAATGGTTCTCCCTTTGCAGACCCACAGGCTGCGTGGTTGCAGTGCGTGTTTCTTTCCTGTCATGCACAGCATCGGTTGTGGTAGCCCTGAGATCTGTCTCAGCTAGATTAGAAGAACAGGCTGGTGTTCTGACTACTTCCTGTAAAGGCCTTTAATTTACCACTTGGTTTATGTTGCCTTCATTCTTGAAAATTGAAGACTTAAGATTATTAAGAAACAGTTTCTCAGAACTAAGTCTTTTATGTCAATACAGCATAATATACCTCTGCTGCTTTGTCCTCTTTCTCCAGCCACCATTGATTGTTTCTTCATTGCATTAACCTCTCACTTCTCTTGTCACAAGTGCTTGGGAACTGATTTGGGAACTGATCCAGCTTTAAAAACCCCGTATCTTCAATCGCTACTGCAGTAAAAAAGCACAAAACCAAAAAAACCCCAAAACACTGGCTTTTTCAACTGCTTTCTTAGATACTGAGAAATAAAAAAATGGACATACTAGCTTTAGGATGTTACAGTGATTTTCAAGAAATTTAATATATGAAATTAAATAAAATTTCATTTTACTAGAAAAATTGCAGGTAAAATTAGAAAGTTTATATGTCTGTAGTAGTTACTGGTTTAGAGTTGCTGCAAAGGCAGAGAATAATACTCCTTTCTATGAAGATGTAGACGTCAAGGCAGTGGTCCTCTACATATGGTGAAAATGGTGACCTTTGACAGAAAACTAAGACATGTCACAGTTCACAACATGAATTTGCATTGTTTGTGAAACTTTTCCTGTGCTATAGTGATTGCTACGTCCCTACTGCTCTGACTATGGATTAAACAAATGTAAATATATTTTTCTAAGAAGGCATTCCAAATCCATCTCAAAGAACTGAGATACCGTTTCTTGAGGAGAGGAAGTAGACTACAAGCTGTAGCTAGTCTCTTCCTTGTCAGTAAATCCTTTATGAGGAAAGGCATCAAATAGGATAAAAGTATAATATCCATTTTGAAGCTGTTCGGCTACTGTTGAAACCACATAGGATCATAGAATAATTCAGGTTGGCCACCTAATCCCAACATCCTTTTTAAATCAGGAGTGACCATGCAGATCAGGTTGATCAGGGGCTTGTCCCGTTGAGTTTTGGCAGTCTCCAAGATGCCACTTTTTGAGCAGCATGCTCTTGCGCTTAACTTCCCTCATATTGTTTTTTTTTTTTTTTTATTCTTTATAGCTAACCAGAATTTAGCTTTCTGCAACTTTTGACTGTTCATTCTTGTTCATTCACTTTGTACCTCTGTGTTGCTTCATTTGTTTGCCATACTTCAGGCACTGACACAAAACGAACGTTTCCGTTCCAAATGTACACGAAGCAGTAGCAGACTTCTACTGAAATATAGCGTGTTATATGTGAAGAGGGCCAAAAGTAAATGTCTTTCTGTAATGGGAGAGAAGAGGTGGTACTGTCTTGTTAAGGTAGTATAGAAATAGTCTTTTGCTTACTTACTATTACCTTTTTCCCCTATGCTCTCTGAAAAAAAAAAAAATTGGTTTGCATTATCGTTCAGACGTTGGAGGATACCCTTCTTTTGGAATGAGATTGGTTTTTATAAGTGGAATCTGAATTTGGCTTTGTACTGAACCTTCCGAAAAAGTGAGGTGGCTGGAGAATCCATTTTGTATGATTGCAGAAGCAAATGATCTGAGTCAAGTGGCCTGGTCAGATAATTAAGCTACAGCAGAGAAAGCTCGCGGAGTCAGTCAGTTGTGATTATCGGTCTGGTGTGGTTGGATGTCTGATTCCTTCTGAAAAATTCAAACTGGCTGCTTTTATTATCATTAATAGGGGAGTGCCAGCGACAAATCTGGAAGAATTGCACTGCTGCTTTAAAGAAACCCAATATATTTCAGTTGGAATATAAGTTTAACGATGAATTGATGGCAGTTTATCTGCTGTTCTGCCCACCCACCTTAGAACGTGAACATTTTTAGGAATAATTCCCATGTTACGTGTCTGCCCTGTTTCTGAATGCTTCTGTCTGTAGGTAGTCCATGACAGAGTGGCAATAAATACGTATACTTTGGGGCTGTCAGTATCTTTGTAGGTGGGTGTTTTGGTTTTGGTTTGTTCTGTTGTTTTGTTGGGTTTTTTTCTTTATTATGTGATTTAATTAGAAGTTTAATCATTTTTAAACCTACCTCCAGAGTATCTAGGAAAGTTTCTTTTAATAGTCAAGCACCAAGTTGGTTCAAGTGCCTCACAGAACTAAACCTTGGAAACATTTCTGAAATATTTCCCCTGCTAAGCAAGAGGGATGACATGAAATGAAACAAAAAAGGAAACAATATTTCATTCGTGTGGAAGGATAAAGTACATTTAATCTAAAACAGGCTAGTTCAATATCGATGGTTTACTTGTGGAGTTCAGCAATTTTAAAATAGAAATCTTATTGGTATTAACTCTACCACATGTAGGATGAATTAATCGCATAGAAATGCACACATGTTACTGTACATCCTAGCTATCAAAAAGCCAAAGCACTGGAAGTTTAGGGGCTTTGTAACTTTGAATACAGCCATCTTAATTTTAAAACAAAAATGTTCAGCTTCCAGCAACTTAGATAGTAGCATTTCTAATGTTTTTTAAACAGCTATTAATGCAGTCAAGCTGTGTTTTTCCTTCTTCTGTGTGTAATCATCTGCTCAGTGGTGCACTCTATAACTAGTAGCAGGAGACAGAGGAGTGGCCTGCTGTGATTGATGGGGCGAGGCCCAGCAAACTGAAAGAGTCCCATCTGGATTAGGTTTTGGGAGCAGTCAGATGTTGAGAGGGAGGTCAGTAAGCCTTGCGTTAGCTCCCCCTCCTTCAACACCCCGATCATCCACACTCATGCACACATTACATTGCTCACACACCCTCATCCATAATTGATGCTTGCCTTGGGCAGATGCTGTATGGCCTGGGACCAGAGCAGCTGCTAAGTTTATGGAGAATAAAGGGAGCAGGATGGTACAGCAGGTATTTTCACTTTTATTTTCACTTGAAACTCTTGATTTTAGTCAAGCCAGGGCATTTCTTATAACCAGCTGCACCACTGCATGCAAGACTTCTAAGATATGTTTTGTTGCTTATGTCTGAAGGAGGGCAAACTAGGGCAGTGATCATGTATCTCTGCTGTGTTTGATGTATCTAACTGTGCCGTTCTTAAAACCACCAGGTTTACAGAGCAATGTTGCATTTTTCTTCTTCATTTCTGTGCCCTAAGGATATGATGCAGTCTGGCTCATTTAACTACAGTATGAGAGGTTTTCTCTAAATGTGAAATATCTCTTGCCAAAGAAACAAAATGCACCAAAGAGAAAATAGAGTAAAACAAACAATAAACTGTTAGTTAGACTTTAAAATGCAGGCAAGCAGGAAGGTTTTCATGGAATACATTTTTATGCTGTAAATGTGTTTTTAAAAAGGAACACTGCATAACTAATGCTTTCTGTGCTCTGTCTTTTGTGTACAAACATAACAAGCTTGTTTTATTATGTTTTGACACTTTTCATGCGTTTCTTAATTATGAAATCCTTTCGGAGCAGAGGATGCTGTAAAGGCATGTTGAGATTGGAGATAGTAGCAGCGTTCTAAATTCTAAACTTTTCTTCAAATGGAGTTATATATACGGGATAGGAGTGACTGCACTTACCTGCATTGTTGGAATGCTTTCTTTTTTTATACTTTAGAGTTCAACATTTAACCAGAAAGCAATAAATTTTGTTTTATACACTGCCACGTAAAGCATATTTTGCAGCTGAAATGTGGTTTTCATTAAAACTCAGGCCAGAACATTTAGCAGAGCCTGACTGTCTGCCATCCTTTGTTCTTCTTTCTGTTGCCAGCAACTACTTTATTAAAAACCATGCACAAAGTGAGCATTAAGGGGTCATTTAATCTTAAAGATACTTGGAACTGAGTCTGAAGGGACAACTTCTGTTCAGCCTCTCCTGCCGTGGTTGTATTAAGCAATGTCTGTGTAGTATCATCTGCGGTTTTGAGATTACTCTAATACCCGAGTTCATAGGCTAATTTAGGATCAATATTCCCTGTTGCTTTTAGGGCCATTTCATATTTTCAACTTAATGCATTAGATCTATTGTTTTGCTTATTCATTGTAGTTCACTGGCTTTTAAAGGGCACAGCAAAGGAATGTTTGAGATTGTTATATTTACAGAATTTCTCTTTCTTTAAAATCTGTTCAAATGTATCTGACTTTTGTGTATTCTGGAGTTTTCATCAACCATGTGCGTATACAAATGTGTGTTAGTTGATACTTCATTGTTCTTGATATAAATCAATATTCTAAACAATAAATTATTGACTTGATACGCATATAAGTAGTAAAGAATATGTTTATACCTACATGCTTTTATACTACGTTGTAGTACTGTGTCTATTGAACTAATTATGAATCATAAATTCACACTAATTTTAAAGGCAAGGAAGGGCTACGGTAGGCACCTATTTTAAGAAAACAAATCCCTGACCCTTTGTTTCTACTTCCTAATGGTGTCTGGTTTCTAAATAAGCGATCCAGACCTCAGTTTCAAAAGTCTAGTGAGAGAGGTAGAAGAGGCTCAGCTACATGGAGGTCCTGGAATTGCCAGCACAGTTTACCATTTTATGGCAAATCTAAAAAGTGAATCACTTGGAGTTGCTGGTAAAAATAATATAAAAGTTCAACCCCCTTAATTAAATACTAGCTGTAATTAGCACTAAGTGTGAATGCTTTGAATATTAATTAGAGTCTCTTGGAACTGCTGTCATGTTAATGAGAAACAGTTGGGGGTCTCAGCAACATCTGGTTTAGGACTCAAGGTAGTACAAAACCTTTAGATCAAATACACCTGGACATTATCCCTTGGTCCCTTTGTTGCCCATTACTGTTCTTTTTTAACAGCTGCTGACTCTAATGCCATGTTTGGCATCTGACATGAAGGAATAGGTTAAGGACCGGCAGAAACACAGCTACTGTGTTTCAAAGCCAGCACAGTGAAAATGCTGATATTGGCAAAAGTTTGGTTTGCTGGTTTTCCTTCCCTCCACTTGCTGAAGTCCTTCCTGAAACAGTTGCTTAAAAAATTTAAGGGCCCCTGCCCCTCTCCCCCTCCAAGTTTTAAAAATATTTCTTTAACATTTAATAAATGTCTCTGGTGTAATCCAGTCATTGCTGGTTTTTACTTCATCTGGGTTTATTTTTCTCAATAGTGAAAATATTAGGTAAAAGAAATAAGAAAGGGACCTTGCCATTTTAATGTAAGAGGGTATAAGTATTCATTTCCAAGAGTTTTTAACCTCCACTGAAATTTAAACAGGGTAAGTTTCAGTGCAGCTATAACCTTGGAATGATTGTAGATACATGCAAATGAAATGTACTGACTTAACCCTGTGAAGTAGGTAAATGTCACTATTTTCATTTGATGGTTGAATGAA
The DNA here is from genome assembly GCA_013400055.1 of Nycticryphes semicollaris. Lineage (NCBI taxonomy): Eukaryota > Metazoa > Chordata > Aves > Charadriiformes > Rostratulidae > Nycticryphes > Nycticryphes semicollaris. The sequence goes on from VXBJ01008285.1 coordinate 416,122, forward strand.
GCGATGTAAACTACTTTCTCAAGGCCATACACTAAAAGAGTAGCAAAGATGGGTTTAAAATTAGGGAGGGTTTGATTGGTGATAGAAAGTTTTAACTTTTTAGGACACACTGAATGCCTTTTACAAAGGAAAAATTAATTTTCCCTTCTAAGCCTGACATGTAGCAAGGCTTGTTCCTGTGCTGTGATTTTGCAAATTCTTAAAAGCTCTTGAGTTTAGGACCACTTCAGGTCAGAGAACTGATGTCTGAATTAATTGAAACAGGCTGGAGATGTCCTTAAGTACGAAGTATAAAAGAATGTCTTCTATTCATCCAGCCTGTTTCGTCAAGTCAAGAACTGATTAGTACAAATAAGCAAAATAGTCCTGTGCAAGTACTTGTATATGCTTTGGTGGAAAAGTGACAGAGTATGTTTAAGATTAATTAAAATTTTACTCAAATACTCATTTTTATATTACTGGTTATTTAAAGGGATGACTTTATCTTGTAAATCAGCTCATCTGAATTTGGGATAGTCCCTGTAAAATGGCCTCTGATGCTGTGTCATCTGCAGCATCATGTTTTAGACATCTGCTAATGGTTCTGCATACCTCCTCTCCTACGATTGTTACTATTTGGTATGAGCAGAGCATTTATCAGAAGTCTCTAATTGGTAAATTAACATGTTCAACTATTGTTTGTTACATCAAATACAGAGATGGATCTGTCTAAAAAGAGATGAGGGCATTTGTTTTTAATTGTATAGCCTTACTGTAATATGGAAATTAAATGGTGTTGTCTTCAAATATAAAGCCTTGAAAGTTTTTTAATCTATTTCTTTTGCAACATGGGATTTTTCTTTTATGTTAAAATTTTGAACCAGTGCATTTTTAGATTTAAATGTTTAATATTTTGATTTAATATCATTATTTTTTTTAATTTGTCACATACAGTTGCTCAAAATAGGGTACTTCAAAGTATTTCCAAAAACCTCATAGAGCATTATTTCATATAGATATTTTCAGTGTATAGTTATGATAAGAGCATGCCCCTAAATCCTACTCTGTGTAGGTTGCATCTATTGGTTCTGCAAATGGGAAGTCAGCCTGGGTCCCAGACCGTCAGCTAACCTTGTCCGAGCTCTGCACTGACAGTTGTGCTCAGCAGCCTTTAGAATAAACTGAGCTTCGTCCTTCCTCATTGTCTGAGTTGAGGCATTAGTTCAGGTAGATTTCTCTGACCTTTCTGTTAAAGAATAGTCTACAATTATTCATAGAACAGAAGGTTTGTTTGTCTAATTGTGGTAAGATTTAATAGGATTAGCAAAATGGATTTAATTCAGATACGAAATTTTCTCCTCAAGAAACAATCATGGTGCCCATTACAGGCCAGCAATTTTAGCAGAATATTGTGTTACATGTGCGTGGTCTTCACTTATTTTTCTCTTATGCCTTATTTAATCTTCCTTTTTTTCCTTTGATTTTTACAGGGTAATCAGGAAGCTACAGCACCTCCTGACACAATGGCACAGCCTTATGCCTCAGCCCAGTTTGCTCCACCTCAGAACGGTATCCCTGCAGAATACACAGCCCCACATCCTCATCCAGCTCCAGACTACACAGGCCAAACCACTGTTCCAGAGCACACGTTAAACATGTACCCTCCTGCTCAGACACACTCTGAACAGAGTGCAGCTGACACAAATGCACAAACTGTCTCCGGCACAGCCACAGTAAGTCAAAGTTTCAGATATTTCTAAAGCAGTGTATTTCAAGTTACATGTGTATTTATAAAAAAAAACATTTATTGTTACATTACACTGATTAGATTTGCGCTTCATTTGTGTTCAGTTTGCTCACCATTTCAAGGTTGAAAGTCTGTCAAAGTTTATCATTGAACTTGGAGAATACATGTTCACTGCTTTTGGAGCCTTTTAGTACAAGTGGGAGCTTTACAGAATCTCTAATTTCCTCTTCTACGGTATTAGACAGACAAAATGATATAAAGCAAGCCCACAAATCATATAATAAACTTTGAGTAAGTCAAATATAGAAAAATATTGCAAAAGAGCGTTTGTAAGCATTCATTTGGGGGAAAAAATCACCAAACCAGAATAATTTTGTTATTTTTAGTGACTTCTGTATTTTTGACACTTATGGGTAGTTTTTCATAGAAATGATACCGTATTGAAATGACTTGCAGAACTGTGTATGAGTATTGTGAAGAGCATGGCTGTAATACGGTATTTTCTAGAGAGCTTGTTTGTGCAACCAATAGCAAAGTTGTGTGTGGATCTGTGCTTAACAGAGCAGAAATGATAGACCTTCATTCTATTTCATTTATATATGAAGTTCTGAAGCATCATGAATTATGCAAGAGACTCCTTGGATGGCCCTGCCTTGTAATTTAAGTTACAAATTTCACACATTGATAGTTTAGTGCTTCTGTCTTAATTCTAGATTGGGACTCAATATATCCAGTGCCAGCAGCTGGCAGATTTCTGAGCCATCAACCACTTGGGTTACAGCACACTGCAATCTGAGCATGTGCTTGAAACATCTCTTCTAGCTGTCCTTATTTTTGCCGCAACCGTATTCCATTCCTCATCTTACCTCCCCTTCCTCCCCTGGCGTATATCCAACCTGAAAAGTTCCGTGCATTAGGGCAAGAGGGAAGAGAAAGCATGTTCTCTCACAGGAGTGGTTCTGAAGATCTGTATTTCTTGCCAAGTCACCAGTTCCTTTATATGGGAATGAACAAGGGAGAAAAACAATAGTAAAAGGATATTCCTTGGCATTATCATGGAGATTTCTTTGTGAAGTAATTACACAATTTTGTGGTTTATGCAGGAAAATGATTCTTCAGTCCTTTTATTTTTGACTTAGTAACTTTTTGTTGCCCTGATTTGCCCTTTGCTTTAGTAGTATGAGAAGTTGAAGAGTATCCTTTTTACCTGTATCTCATAGTACTCTTTGCAGTTCTGCAGTGTCCCCTCTTATTCATCTCTTTGCTAAGTTAACTTCCTGGTCCTTTTCAGCTTTTTTAGTTTTCTTCCATAATAATTTTTGATGGTTGTCAAACTCTTGTCATATGCCACTGTCATTGGTTTAGAGCGGGAACCCTAAGCTGAATAGATACTCCAGAAAGCATAGGATATTGACTAAAATATATAGTCTTTCATACTGTCCCTGTCTCATTCTTTTTGTATTCAACTATTTTGCTTGCTCTTTTGACCCGTGCTGCACACTGAGCATTCCACTGTGATGCCCTGCTCAGCCTTTTCATATTTTGAAACTGTTGGTCCTTCAGTTGTGAAGTAAAAGGCCGTCAGTGCTAAAATCAATGGTAAAACACCTGTCGATGTGAGCGAGACAGGAGCTCATCCCTCATCATTTATTGCTTTCAATTTATTGTGTTTCCTCACCACTTCTTGATTTTTCAGTTTGAAGGAATGTTACCTCTTTATCAGAAGAGTCAGGTATACGTTTTTCCAACATTTTCCATGGCAAGGGCTGATGAAAAATAATTTGGATTGTTTGCAATGCCCTTGTCTTCTTCAAGTGCTCTGTTCATTTCCAGCTCTAGCAAAATCAGTGATTCCCTTGAAAGTTTCCTGCTTCTGATACACTAACAGGCTTTATTGGTACTTGGGTTTGTATCCTATGCTATCTACTCTTCTTATTTCCTTTTTGCCTTCCTTATATCCAACTTATATTTTACCTGTCATACACTTTCTCCCCTCTGGTTCCACTTGGAGTGAATTTCCATTCTCTGAAGAATAATGCTTCAATTCCACTAACCTTTTGTATTTCAGGAATATAGTATAGTTACTTGTTCTTTTTATTATGGATCCTTTTTTTGCCTGCCTTCCTGCTTCCTTTCTTATAGAGGAATGCACATAACTTTTTGAAGTAGCTCCCATGCTGTTTATAAAGAATTAGATTTCCTTACTTTTGACTTTAGGGTATTTTTGAGAGAGTTTTTTTTTTGTTTGTGTTTTCAAAAGATGTTTTTTCTACATTGCAATGTTATATTGAAAGTTGTGAATACTGTCCCTCCCTGGAGAACAATGCATTGAAATTACAAGTTTGCAAGAAGTGTGTATCTATGGATCTACATTGTTCAAAGGAGCCTTGACATTTAACATACTACTCACCAGTTAGTTTTGCAGATTTACAGTCAAATACTGTTTGCACAATTTAATTATTGGTACCTAGGTCTAAAATCTGTTATGCATTAATCTCATTAGCATTGCACTTAACACACTGTAGAGACATTATAAATAGGTATATTTATGTAAATGCAGATGGATCCCAGGCACATTTGGCATGGACTTTGTAATATTATGAAGATCTGGCTGGGTACATCTCTCTGTAGGTTTAATAATATGTTTTTATTATGAAGTAGAGCTTCAATAGCACTGTGTCAACATTGTAACTCCATGTGGTCTTCATTATTGGAGGAAAAAATTTATATTTCCTTCCAGTTCCTGTTAGCTTTCTAAGTAGCTGGTTTCCAGTTTTAAAGAATTCCAAGTGGAATTTATGTGGGGACATAGTGGCATTTGTTTGGTAGGTTCCAATATTTTTACATAGTTTACTTTCAGTATTATATGCATTTAAAAGAAGAATAATCAATGGATCAATTATTCACAAAAGAATACTGTTGTGATTAGTGTAGATTAGAGAAGCTATTGGAGGGAAGATCAATTTTAAAATGTTCTTATTCACATGCATATTTATGCAGATGTGAAGCTGGCTATACCACTAAAAATGGATCTTTAAATTTTGAAATCTGAAGCCAATAGATTGCAGGGCAGTTACCTAGCTTGGAGAACTACTACCTGAAGTGGCCTAACCTCATCCATGAAGGACTTGACGCCAAGGCTGGATGCATACCCTGGCTTTCTCCATGTGTCCCTTATTCTTTTTGTCTGCATCAATGTTACACTGATACAATCATACAATGAAGCTGGAGCTCACATTGGATCTGGTGCAACCGAAACCCCAGTAAAGATAAAAGCAATAAAGATAAAAAACCCCAAAGGTTCCATGCAACTTCTCCAGAATCCTTGCCCACCTGGAACCTCTGTCACTACCACCATTTGCTGCAAATTGAACAGTCGTTAGTTTTATTACAGGTTTGCAGTTTTGTGCACAGTACAGTGCTATTAATATAGAAAGTCTGTAGACTTGATTTCCTTATCAGTAGAATCCATAGGCTCTAGGAAAGGTTTCCTGTGTTGTCTTCGGTCATTCAGAGCCTTTTAAAGTGGGTATATAGTGCTACCAAGCCAAAAAAACAGTGCTTTAAACTGACTTTAAGTTGGTGTGGGACATTTAATGAATACAGCTTCAGAGAATACGTAGTAATTTCTATACGCTGTGAAAGCAGACGGATGTGATCAGAAGAGAATCTTTGGTTAAAATATTTTGTTGAGAGCTTAATATGAAGGGAATCTTTTTTTTTTCTTGGATTTTACTTCTTATAACAAAACATTGCACAAACCCTTTTATACTTTCAGCTTCTCCAGGGAGCACACATAATATCTGAGCATAATGCTCTAGGTATCTTTTGTCATTTGTAGCACGAATTTTCTGTGGATCTCTAGCTGGCATCTATGCTGTCAAGCACCATACCGTTATCCTCCTTTTCCTCACTTCTCTCTTAGTTTAATTCCAAAGTTTTCAGTTAAGAACATCTTCTTGGTTTCTTTTGCTCCAATAAATAACAAGCACTTCAAAAATTACAATTAAGGAGTACAGAATGTTCCGATGTTGGTAAGATTTTACTTTTCTGCCTGATATGCTTCACTAATTCAAATATAATTGAATGGATGTTCATTTAGCAGTGAAGATGCTAGACTAGAAATGCTCTTGTACTTCCAAAAATTTATTTCCTAGTGAAATTTTTAACCTATTATTTTGGTAAAATAGTGGAAAGCAGTATTCTGTTAGGGTAACTATTGTCATAATAAGTGCTTAGATTGTATGTGTGAGGATTGCTATCTTTGTATTTTGATGCTATGAAACAGAAAATGTACAGGACAAAAGGGAAGTAAAAGTTTAAAGACAGGATGATATAGCTGAAATAATCTAAAATCATCTGTAGGTAATAAAATACTGTCAAAAGTTACTTTCGTTCTTCTCTGAATAATACGGTTTTCATCTTTTCGGATCAATATGTTGGTTTAAATTTAATCAAGGAAGTAGTCTGTCTTGAGTATATGCATAATCAATACTCATCCAGTACTGAGTTATTTAAGTGCTGGTAGACTTTTTGAGTTGAATAGCATCAAACGTGCTTTTAGTCATTAACAAAAATAGTAAATTGCTTCTTTCAAGAAGGATAGATCATGGATAAGTGTGTTAAAAAGTTATAGTAAAAGTAACATGTCTGAAGACTTTGCAGAGTGGGTTTGAGCATTATGTTAAATAATTACACATTTTAAAGGATTTTTAAGTGAGGCATTTGAACATTTTATGAAATACAAAATCACCTTTTACCTGTGTACATGTATATATATGCAAACATACTATGCATGTTTGGTTACGAGAGTAAAACTTGTGCAATTTTTGCCTGTGGGTTTTGCGCATGACTTCTGTTCATGTCAGTGGGAGATGAATATGTAAATAAAAAGGGCATTAACTGGAAAGCAGGTAAAGTAAACGTGGTTTTTCTAGTGTTTCCAGTTCTAAGGGTATTATACAAATAATGGAAGTAAATACCATGGTCTGGTAGAAACTAAGTTTGTAACAAATGCATTGTGTTTTGTGTGTGTGTTTGCTCTGCTCTAAACTTAATTCTTCTTCTGCATTAGAGAGAGCTGGCGGTCACTGTACAGTGTTCCTGCCTTGGACTGTGGCTTCAGCAGATTTCACAAGCTGAAAATCCTGGATAGGTTGTGCATTTGGATGGGAGTCCTCAAGGGATAATGTGCTTTACTTGGAGGAGTATTGGTGATTTCAGTGCATAGTGCTTTTCTGTCTAAGGGGTTTCTGAGTCAAAACACCAAGTGGCATCAGGGGAAGCAGAGCTGCTGAAGTCCAGCAGAAGACGTGGAGTGCAGAGGTGTGGGTTGTCTGTGATCATTGAAGATGATGAGGTATTTTTTGCATGACTTCCCTGTTAGAACTAAATTTGAGCTTGGTTACTAACAAAATTCCTCCTGTAGCATCCACTGAACTTGATACTTTTCTGTGTGACAATAATTGATCAATTAGATAGTGGATGTTGGTTGTTACAGTTGCCCTGTTTTACCTTGATGGCATGTAATGGGGATGGGGATGTAATGATTTCTAAGTTTGATAGTTTCTTTTCTTGGCATTAATTCTGTCCAAGTTTGTGCATTCTTTAGTCATGTTGCAGAGGTCTTTTCTAAATCTAGAGATTTGTGAAGGCTAAGTGATAACTGAAAAATATTTTAGCATGTTGAACTTGGTTGTTTTGGGGAAGAGAAAGATACACAACCTTTGTTGTTTTTTCTGGTACTGATTTCTCTGTTGCACTTATTAATTTGGGTAAGAAAATTGCCAGTAGCAAGCATTTACAGTGAAGTGCTTTAATGCATTGTCTAAGCCCGCAGGTGGGTAGACTGTTACTACTGTTCTCTGCAGCATATTTCTGGTTTTTCTATTAGCTCTTTTTCCTGCACTGTTCTTTATGTAAGTTATTGGTGTAAGTGATTATTGGTTTTCCCCTTTCTTTCTTTCTTTCCTCCCTGATGCTTTATACTTCTCTTTCTCTCCTACTGTTTTGTTTCTGCTCTGTCCATCTCCAGTGGGTGTGGGATATGCTAGCTGTTTCAAGAAATCTGATTCCATATTAAACAGTTGGCTATATCCTACTTGGTTGAGAGGTGTCCGTCAATTGTTCTTACAACAGGGTGTCACTGAAGTAGAGATGTTTAAAACAAAGATCTCTGTAGTTTGCTGGATTCATTGTGAAACTGTGGTTGTGCTTGTTAGCCTTGAGGGAAACTTCCGTGAAGTCCAACTTACCAAGGACCTACATAGCGAGTGAGACACTTTTCACTGCTGCTGAGCTTGGCTGGTGTTATCCTTGGCTCTGAATATTCTGCTTTTGCCTAGAGTGTTTACACAGTGCACCTGGATCCTGGGACTGCCTCTTGTGGCTTGGGAAGAAAAGTGAGTAGCTTATCTCTGTGTGTAGCATCTGGAGAGTATGCAGAGCAGAATTACAGTGTGGATATGACCATGTCAGTCATTTCTCTAAATAGGGGAACCTGGAGGACTGTGCTCCCCCTGTGGAAGAGCTGGGAAGTTTTCACCCTGAAGCAGCTGTCTTGCAAGTCAGATTGCCCCGTGGATATCTTTTATTCCCAACAGCTATCAATGACCCATTTTTTATTCTATTTCAATTCCATATTTTTGTCTACAGAAGTTTGTCACCAGTGTGCTAGGTACTTGATAATACTTTGACAATTGTTACAGCAGTGTTTATTCATCTAAATCATACCCTGCTGGTGTAGGCTATTGTATCAGCATGGAATGCTATTTCATTTATACTACCCATTATATTTGGTCCCGACTGCTACTTGAAGAAAATATTTCAAGGAGCTTTTTTCAAGACCGCGAGTGCTTCAGAGCTGCAGAAGCAAGAAACCTGGTCCAGCTCCTACTCTGTAGTGAAGAGATCAAAACTGACATCCCAAATAGATAACATAATGCTGTGCTAGTTTGGGGAGGCACAGTAATGACTTGTGATCATAGGCATTATTACTTCTAAGAGGCTTCCTTGCTGAGAGCCCTGCGTGTAAACTTTGTAACTATGCCCCATGTGTATTTCTTTGCTTATGCTAAGGAATAGCAGGAAGGAATTGCTCGCTTTAGCAGCTGTATGTGTCATTGCATGCTCTCAAATAGGTTCTTAAGGATACACAGAACCTTAAACCAACTGTTCTCTGATACTGTTTATAGAGCTCCTGTTTGTATACTTAGTTTTTTTGCTCAGTGAGAAGATAACCGCCATTTTTAACTTATGCTGCTGAGTTAACTTAGGCCTTGCTCCTAGAAAGTACTCATGATTCCATAGGTGGGTGTGGGGTGTGAGGTGAGCAGCCGTTAGAAGCAGTAGCTGTGCCACTGCATCTTACCAGCATGCCCTGTGTTCTTCCAAAATCTAAGTGACTGATCCTTCCAGTTTAGGTATCACCTTAGCTTCCTTTTTCCTTTTGATTCTCGTAGCAAGAAGGGATTGCAAATGTGATATAGGAATAGAAGACAGAGAAATTATTTTTCTGGTGTTTTTTGAGATATTCTGATTTTAAGTTCCTCTCATGATTTTTGAATGCTTGAAGCTGGTGGAGTAGGAAAGCTGAAGTTCCTCCCCAGAACCAAAAAACCTCACCTAGATACCCAGGATTGCGTTCTGTCATCTCTAGTCATGTTTGCTCAAATAAATTAGCTGAACACCATTGAATACCCCTCTGAATGTTCACTGTGGGCCAGACTAACAGGTCACATTTCAGCCAACTCTGGGGCAGATTTAAAGCACAAAAGATGGCAGAGGTCTTTTCAAATCACGTTGTCAACCAGAGATGTAGTCATATTGCTCCAACTTGAAAAGTTTCTTCTAAAAAGCATTACTAATTAGTTTCTGATCTGCCAAGTTTAATTGACCAATTAAACTATTTCAGATTTTCCTCCTGCTTGGGCCTGAAAGAGTAAATAGTATTGGTTTTTTGAGTTGTCTTGTACTTTGTATTGTCTCTTGGGATCTTTCCTTCTCCATAGCAATTCTTTTACATGTTACATTATTGACTTTCTCTCTATGCAGTCTCAGTAGCTGTGACATCCAAATGCTTTGGCTGTGCTTCGGGTTCTGATGTATTGAGAAAAACATTTGTTGCACATTTTGTTGAATAAACTGAGCATAAATTTCAAGGGGGATCTTGGTAGGATGAAATAGCTAATTGCAGCTTAGTTTGTATCTGACCTTCTGCATCTTTGCTTCACATTATAACATGGTAATTAAAATTGATCCTCATGGAAGGGGATTTTTTTTTTTGTGAAAATTAGCTCTCATTTTTATTAAATACAGGAGTGGCTGTGCTGGGTTAGGTAAGACTAATGATGTTTTCCATTCTCTTGTAATTGGCATGCAAATGATAGTTAATGGTTTGCAACTTTATCAGAAGTTGTCGATTCCTCGCTGCACCAACTCTGAGTAATTGCAATATAAACTTGTATATTGCCTGGAGTACTTAGTGCAATGGCACGAGGAGAATATGTTTCTAACATCCTTAGGTCCTTCCTTGTAAGCAACTGGCTCTCCATTAGAGAGGTCAGAATGGCCAGGGAGTGCAGGTAAATGACAAAACTAACAAGGATTGTACTTAAAAGCTACGGGGACCATTCAGATAGGCTTGCTCTCTTCGTGCTTAAATCATAAGGCTGAATTTCTAATGATATGACAGTCTTTGCCTAGGGTTACACAAGAGCTAAACTTATTCCCCTGCATGCCTGCGTGTGCATCTCAGTTGAGGATGGCTTAGTAGCTTATTAACCCCAACCCAACCCTGAAAATATATCTTTTTCAAATCCTGTTTATACTCTCAAGCTTCCATTCCTCTCCCACACACCCATCTCTGCAGCTTTCCCACACACCCACCGACCTACCCACAGAATTACTTTAATTAAATGTTCCTCATCTGTGGGCTTACCACTTCTTCCTGATTAATCTGTTCCCTTTCTAGGGTCAGTAGGAAAGAGTGACTTGATTCAAACATTTAACTTTGCTATCTGTCAATGTTAGAAAGAGGCACGTCAGTCTGCCTTGGCTCAGCCTGTGGAAGTTTGAAGCTGCTTCATGGCCTACTGGTGACATGACAGGGCGAAATACCACATCACAGGCAGAAGTATACCAGGGACAATTTTTTTATCAGCTAGATACACATTCAGGAAACAGAAGTTCTTTCAGACCTTACCAGAAAAGGAATTAGACTAAGCTAATAGTCTAGCATGCACCTAATGCTGTGTTTGGTCTTTCAGTGATACACAGAAAGATTTGGGTGGTCATTTGAAATTGCACAATTCTAGACATTAAATGGCCTAGACATTAAATAATTTATTAACTGCATGTAGCAATTCCAGATGAAGGGATGAGTATCCTGGTTTTGTCTTTAATTCATCCTATGTATACATGGTGATTTCTTTACAGAAGTGTGGCATGGAAATATTAATCTACATGTCAGAGATACTGCAATTTGAGGGAGAGCAAAATAGTGGGGTTTTTTTCTGTTCTAGTTCTGCTGGAATGCATCTAGGAGGTCTATTCAGGCCATTAGGCTATAGGAGGTGGGCCGTGGTTCTGAAAGCCTGCAGACCTTTGTACTGTGTAAACTGCAGATAACTTATCTTTAAAACTACTAATAGAAACATAAGATAACTTACGTTATGCCTTAGTGAATCTGAAATTCTTAATATGTAATTTTCTGACTTTAATATGAACATCACTGGTTAAAGAAAACAATTTTTCATTATAATTATGCTTTCCTGATTTCTGTAAAAAGAGCATTAAAATATATGTATAACATCAATAAATTAGAATAATACAGGCATAGATCAGTATCTTTATGTTAAAAATTGAAGTACTCTTTAAACAAAATTTACTCTTGCTGTCATAGGTTTTGTTCCTGTTAAGATAGCTTATACTTTACAGTTACATCTTGTAGATAGACACTATTTAAAATAGTGTACTCGTTTGATAATTTATTAAAATATGCATTTACAGTGGAATACCAAAACATTACATGTAGTTCTCCCACAGCAAAAGCAACCCCCCCCTGTTCTATTTTTCTATGTGTGAAGTTGCTATGTGTAAAATTGAGGTTCTTTCTTGTTGATGTGTGAGCAGTTGTTAACTTCAAAACCAGATAGTGTCAGCTGATTCAAGTATGACTTGATCTCATTGGAGGTTTTTTTGAGATGCAAGTACTTGCCACATGCTTTGTGCTTTTTACTTACGTGAGTAAAGGGGAACACTTGGTTACTTTGTTGGCACTGCGGGGATAGCAGGTAAATATTTCCTAATATGCTGAAAAGATTTTATATAGTTATATAAAATAATTGCAAATTTAAAAAAAAAATTGCATAAATGCAAAATATGCCTCTCCTTTTGTTTGCTTCGTGCCTGTATTTAATCTTTGTGTGCATTGTAGCTATTTTGCCTTCCTTTTCATGCTTAAAACACTTTTTTACCTTTTTACAACCTTCCTCTGATTTTCCTTTTACGTTATGTTTCAGTACACCTGCTTTCTCTCTACTTCCTGCTTCTTCCCAGTTTTTGCTCCTTCCATGGAGTCGATGTGAAGAACATAGATGGATACTCTGGTATTTCTATATCTAGGCTGTTGCATCTTGCTGGTTCTAGATATTTTTCAGATGATACACCATGCAGTTACATTGCAGTATCAGCTTATCAGGCTGCCTTTTTTCATTTATAAAAGCCTCTGGAGGGCTTTCTAAGAGACACCCTTCAGGGCATCTACTGTCCTTCCTTAAAGGGGCTTTCTGCATTTGCTCTTCCAGTGGACACCTCTTCAAATCTCACCCATTGAAACAGTTGTCACTGCCATTGAACTTCTCTTCCCTGAACTACAGTCAGAGACACCCCAGATTACAAATTCTGAGATGCTCATTTAGAATCCATCTCTGAGTGGCAGGAGAATGTGTAAGTGCTCTTAAGGTCCTCCACAACCACAGCGATCTGTAAAAAAGCTTGTGAGAAGGAGGGGATCACCGAGTGCCCATGTGGCAGCTTCTCATCAGCCTCTGCCATGAGGGCTAATAATACCCAGGAGCAGTAGGCAAAGAACGTGAAACTATCTATCGATGTAAGAGAGAACTTCAAAGACTGTTTGCCATTGAGAACATCTCGATCTTTATATATTGGCAGATTTTAATAAGACAGGCACTGCCTCCCAGCTTCCTTATACTTTGAAAAGTGAGAATGGAGGGTTTCTCTTGCTGTGCTTTTCCTTTGGATTGTAATTTAAATACTTTTATTCTCTGATTTATTAGGGGAAAAAAACCAACAGCAGAAAGCCTTCTGATTCAATCAAAAGGGAAGAAGAAAGCGTCCTTAACAGTCAAGTCTTTTCTGTGCCTGCTTTTTTTTCGTTGCTGTTGCGTCAAAAGATGTCAACTATTTATTTTAATTTAATAAGGATTCACATGAGTTCCAGCTGTTCCAGAATAGTATCTTAATATTTGATTTGAAAACAATATGTGTATCAACACAGCAACACACTGCAGGTATGATCATCCAGCTATCCAGAAAGATCTACGTCTGTCTGTGCTAATTAATGTTTGCACATGAAGCTTCTCTAGTGGTAGCTTCAGTTAACAAAAGATCTTGTGGGTTATAAGCATGTAATTAGGTGTCTACAAGACTGAATAGAAATAATGTAAATTTACTATTTTCAAGCTCTAATAATGCTGGGATACCTAATTTTGCTTTTCATAATGATGTGATATATTTTCTAAAATATTCATATTACAAAAACTGTTATCTTATTGCTGCCCCAAGTACAGTTATAATGTGTCAATTTACTGAAAATATTTGAAATTATTAATCTTAACATGAAATGGTATTCAAAAAGAGATTCTGTGCTTTTTTACTTATCCAAGGAAAAATGAATAGTTTAGGCCAAAGAAATTTGCTTTTAAGTTGTACATTTGCATACTAATGAAGCAATTCTGTTGCCTGTTTTCTTGGAGTCCTTATGTTTTGGGTTTAGGGATATGGCAGTACTTGGCTTGTGCTAAGAAATACTGCCTCTTGTGAATACATTCCGCTCTTTCATTTCCTTTCTTACATAGTTTTCAAGTAGAGTGTTACCAAATTTAATGAAACAAATGCTGAATTTCACCTCTGAACATTTTTATTTCCTTGTTCTCATGGGTCTTCCTTTTTCTTCTCTTTTTTTCTTGCCTGTTCTGGCAAGGACAGGTGGCAAATTGTCCTAATCTGAGCAGCAGAAATAGCGAAGCTTTGTTGTTTATATACAAATGTAACTTTTCTCTCTTAATACAGAGTATATTCTAGTTTTGACCGTGTGTTTGGGAAAAAAATACTAGATGGTGTTAAAAAGTAAAAGATACAAACAAATAAAAATCAGATTAAAAGGTAGGATTTGAGCAAACTGAAAAACTTTTCCTCTCTAGTAATCCCCTAACGTGATGAGTTTAGAATTAGAGCACAGTGGATGGGTTATTTAGGAAGCTTAGATTTCTGAGTTTTCTAATTATTTATTTTTTAATTTACAAAATCAAAAAGTTAAAAGTTGGAGGAGTAAACATGTTTGTAAGCTAGAAATTGAGACAATTTTAATGCATGAACATCATTTGGTACTCATGAGCGGGTGATACTGTGTCTCTGTAAAACTGCACCAAGGTACCCAGTACTTAAGCAACAAAATACGGTTTTAACCTGAGAGATGAGTCTTGCAAGCACGTGTAGCTGAGAGGTTTGTGTACAGGTGCTCATATTAATTGAAGAGAACTGCTTATGAAGGCAAGAGATTCAGGGAGAGATGCCTGCACAGTGGGGTCCTGAGTTTATGCAGAGCTGCTGGATAGTTGTTTGCTTGCGCTTGCACTATAAGGTTTTGTCTTTAATGGAAGCTGGTGGGTGACATTTATTTGAGTTGTACACATGAACTGAGGCATCCAGCTTGTGCTGAAATCTCAGAACCACTAGTATGCACAAAAATATCCAATACTAGCTACTATTAGGGCTACTCAAAATTTTGTTTCGAAGGTGGTCTCCAGCATATGCTCGTAGTTATAAAGCTTTGCAACACTGCAGGCACCCCTCATAGTAGAACTGCTGAAGTTAACATACAGACTGGCAGTGTGTGTACTTTGAAGTGGCTCACGCGTGCAGTAAGAGCACTTTCACACTAGCGTAAGACGTTGCTATTGGCTTCTTCCTGTCTCCAGCAAGCATTTCCAATTTTAGAATTTTCTCCCTCTTGTTTTTAGCTAGGCTCCCTCTTTTCTGTTTTTCCCCACTGAGTTGAAAGTGTTGCAGGTCCTTTCCTTTTATCTCTCTGTTCTTTCTCAAAAGAAACTTCCAGCCATTTCCCACGTTACTTTTCTCTTTGCGTGTACAGCAAAGTCGACTTTCCAAAGATTGTCATATGTTTTATAGACAAAATATGTTCAATCAAAGGTACTAGTGTTTGAATCACTGATTTTGTTCTGCACTTTATAATGCAAAGAGCCAGTTTTTTTCTCTTTTTATTGTTACTGTTCCAGCAAGATACATTTCTATTTTCAAGAGGTGTGGGGTTTTTTGGTTGGTTTCTTTTTTTCTTTTTTTTTTTTCACATACATACTTTCAGGACAGCAATTTTACTATATCTCAAGTGTCCACCTTAGTCCAATGTGTCTAATTTTTCTGCCTGCAACTTTTATCCGGATGCATTTTGAGGACTTAGCGCGTTTGTCTAGGGCTTTTCAAAACTAAGATCCCCAAACAGACTATTACATGCCTAGAAATTCAGTATACACTCAGTGTGCCAGATGATATAGGTGATGTTAGTAACACTAACTATGCATGTGTAATAAGTCTTGTCTGTAGTAAAAATAGAGTAAAAAGTCATTTTGTATGTCACAGTTCTGACTGAGAAATGTGGCAGCCCTACTAGTCAAATATGCCCTGGCCAACCACTGTGTAAAATTGCTTTCTTTCATCCTCAGCTGTTTCATATCCCTGTAGTCAATCTTTTCAGGTAGCAATCTGAGTCTAGTCTCGGTGTCTCCTCTTTCCTTGACCTAAACACTCATAATGTATTGGCCCAAATTTGAGTAGCTTTCTAATTAATTGAATTATTGATTTGATGTATTTAAGATACTGATCACTTAGACCTGCTAGGACTAGAACCAGCTAGCTAGCGTAATTTAGGAACCTGATATTTTTTATTTTGATTGAACTTATGGTGTCACAGGCTTTTAAGCCTTTTGCCTTCGGTGACAAGGAAGGAGGGCCCATATTTCTGAATTTTTCAAGTTTTGCATTTTCACCTATCTGCCTGTCTATCTGTCTACCTGTTTTCTTCTGTGCAGAATGGTGCTTTGTCTTTACTACAAGTAAAATGAGACTTTTTGGTTCAGCACAGAGTTATTCATTATTACTTAAAACATTCACAAGATGGTCACTGCATGTATAGCAGTCATTCCATAGGTAACCACTCAAGTTTAGATCAGACCTCAATCTGCTTTACAATTTACATTTTCACGAGCATTACAAGCATACTCCATTCTCTTCTGGAAAGCTGTGCCCTCAGGTGTGTATGGTCTTGCTGCTGGGACTGAAGAGAGGAGAAGGAGGCTGGCTGGTGGTATGTTTGTCAAGGTTTGTTGCCCCTGAAACAAATCCTGCATTTTCTAGAGCTTGTTCTTGGTCATACTTGCCATGTGAAGAAATGGGACTTAACTAGGAAGTCCCCGAGAATTACTTGAAAGTACTAATCCTTTGGGGACACTTTGTAACACCTTGCCTTACTGATCCAATGCAGCAATCAAATGTGGTACTTGCTCAGTAGTTTTCAGTAAGAGTAGATACTTTGTGCCAAACATTTTTTTTTTTTAATAGGTGGGCTTTTTGGTATCTTGAATTGTGCCCAGATGACAAGCTTCTTGCTCTCACATTTGCTACAGTACCTTTAGGCCAGTTTTATAGGTAAGAGAAGGAGCTTTGAGCGTTATGAGGGCTTGAAGAGGTTTTTTTTTTTCTTTCTTTGCTTCAATCTTATCTCTGTATAGTCATGAACTCACTGTCCACACTCCTGTGTAGTAAAGGCTGAGTGGGAAATACACAAAGTATCAGAGACTGATGTTAATGCTGCAGGAATAGAACATGGGTGTTCAGCCTGGCATTTTATGAGCTTGTTGGTGCTGATGAATTACCTTGTCACAGAGATGTAACCAATGTTACGAAGTCTTACTGGGTTTTTTGCCCTCATAGAGATGTCAGAGTGACTGGAGGAGGATGTATGGCATGCTCTGTTACCGCCTTAGGACCAGAATGTGTTGTCTGCTTTGGCACAACTGAGGGACCGAGAGGTTTATATTACTAGCAGCTTGTCAGGGCACAAGGCAATCTATTGGTGTGTTACAGCCCCACTCTAATCTGGTTTTGAATGCAGGACGACACTTCTTCCTTTTCTCTAAAGTTTCTGACATTTTACCAGGTGATGATTCTTCACGTGAGGGAAGTTGAATTGCATTTCCTACCGCTCTTATGGGGTAGCGAAAAACAATTTGAGAGAAAACACAAGTTTGTGACCTCAAATGATAAAGGTACTTCTTGATATTCAAGGATTCTTTTGATTTGGGAATGGACTGCAAGACTGAGATATTTCTGAATGTAATGTTACTGCTTTAATCTAGTGTGATTATTTCTTTCTTGTTGAGATTAGAGGATGATCCCCTCCAAGCACCTCACAAAAAGATTGATTTCATCCTTGTGCCCATTTTTCTGAGATTTTGCTGAATTACAATTATTGTTTTTTCCACTTTTGTGGAGGAGGGAGTACAAGTAGTTTAAATAACCTGCCAGAGGCAAATCTGAGGCAAAATAGATTGCAAAAACATGCTGTCCTGAGCCCAAGTGTCTAAACCAAGAAATAGTCTTTTTCCCATAGCAACAGAAAGCTATTGCTGAATTTCATTTTGAACGGATGTGTGCTTTTGGAGCATTGAATAGATCACAGTCTAAGCTTGGCGTGTGTGAATGCTGTATTTCAGGTGTATGAATAAGAAAAAAAGTTGGTAAGGCACTGCATTCCTTAGGAAGTGTGTATCTGCTTTTTAAAAAAAGGAAGATTCTGCTGTTTGGTTTAACTTTCAGGCATACCATGCAGACCACGTGAAGGTAACGTTTTCTCATCCGCCCTCACTCCCTCCTGCCTTGGGATATTTGATGAGATACTACCACACACAATGACAAAAACGCCTCTGCTTTTTTGCTTTGGCATATTTTCCAGCTTTCTTCCACATGGAAATGGGGTTGAAGAGTCAAAGATGGGGCATGAAATGATATAAGAAACGTGACTGCTTCCAGGATCGTAGCACAGGTCAGGTTAGAAGGGTCTAAAACTCCCTGTAGCATGCTAAATACGAAGGTGTTCTGCCGTGTTATTTAGCTTTACATGTACAGGGACCTATGGCTGTCAAGAGAGAGGAGGACTGAAAACTGGTCTTTGATTTGCTGGGTGGTTGAGTTTAAAACCTACACTGCAAAGTCTTGAGAAAGCTGCAAGAGTGGCAGGAGATCACAATGTGGACAGGGACCATGGCTGGGAGGAGGGTCAAGTGGTAGCACCTTGCTGGAGGAAGGTACCATAGAGAGCAAAGCACCTCAGCAACTCCTTAATCTATTCCAGCTGTAACAAAGCTGTTTGGGTTTGTTGTTTTTTTTTCCTGCAGTAAATGCAGCAGGCAGGGCCAATGCTAAGCTGTATCTTAATATGATTACCAGCCTGCAGAAACCCTGCAGAGGTTGAGGCTGAGTTCTTGTTCTTACAGCCATTGTCCCCACGTAAGTGTGTAGAAGATGGTAACAGAGCAGCGGACACCCTGTTTCCCTTCCTGTGGCATTTTTTCCTGTGGTCTTCCTTCTCTTTTTCCTTTTTCTTTTTTTAATTTCTCCTTTTGCCATCTCTCAGGTGCTAGTGGATAGGAGGATAATGTCATTCCCTGCCACATGTCCCCGATAGAGAGCAAAGAAACGACAGGTTTAGACAGGCATTGTTTTTTGGAGATATGCTCAGCTTATGCAGTGGTGTTTGTTAGCTATAAATTGTATGAGCATGTCTATAAGCTTACAGTGTTGCCTTGCTCATGGTAGGTTTCAGTACCTCACATTTCATACTGATTTCCCAGGAAAAAATATTTGTAAGCACTGCTGTATTTGTGCGATTTTTTTTTTGTACAAAACATTAATCAACTGATTTTTTTTTTTCTCCAATATGGCTACACATATGACATGGAGACATTTAACACATACAGCCTGAATTGCTATGTTTGTGGTTTGTTTTTTTGTTAAATACAGAGCATGATACGTAGTCGGAATATCTATGATTTCAGTAATTGCAATGATTCTTGTACCTGAAGTACGTCTGTGTGTTGTCTTGCTGCAATACACTGTTGAATAGTTCAGAAAGCATAAGAAATACATATGTGCTGTATCTAAATATTAGAATAAAATTTGCATGAGAAGTTTTTGTTCGCGTTGGCAGGAGACAGTATTTGAGGCATTTGGCAATTTTGTGTCTAGCCGTTTTCATGGACAGTGGAAAATTATTTTAACTTTAATATTTTTGTTACAATTACAGACTGTATACGTAAGTGATTTTACATTCAGGCACAAAGAAATTATAAATGTTCCTAAACAATGATAGCAAAAATCCAGTGCTGTATATGAGCTTTCAGTTTGATAAATACTTACTTGTGAGGTCATAAATACTTGAGGTACAAAAGGTTAATGTAGTGTGAAAGGCTGTAAAACACAGCGAGCAACCTGCTAGATCATAATGATGCATTAGTACCTTTCAGTGTGAATGCTGGTGGTTATAAAATCTTTGGGTTGAATTTATTCTGTAATACAAGAATGTAAAGTCAGAGTATCTTCTCTGCGTAGTTGTACTTATCTTTTTATATTTATTTCTCTTCGTAAAGAAAAAAGAAGCTTTCATCTGCTCATAAGTGCCCACTGACTGAAACTGATAAAAAACTCTTTTTGACTAATATAATTTCTGAAGAGCATGTCAGGTGTTGTCTGTGTACTCGAAATAAGTAATAAAATAAAGTAATACTCAGTGATTTTTTGCCTTCTGTGAATTAATAAGTTTCCATGAGATAAAGTGAGCAATAATGCATAGAGGAAACAAAAGTGGCATAAATTCTGTAAAGCAGTAATGCAATTTACCTTTGAGGAGAAAGAAATACAGTGCTAAATTTACAAAGTGAGCATTTACTGAATGATAAAATTGACTTTATCATAATAAACTATAGTACTTCTCAGTCCTAGGAGTCTTCTGCAGTTTATAGTTGTCTCCAATATGCTGATGCAGCTAATATTTCTCATTTAATATCCACCTCTGTGAAGTGTTAATTTCCATGCTTTTGTGATCATTGCTTTTTACTGAATCAAATTACTTCCTCTTATTCCTATATCAGAGCTTAGGACAGATTAGGATTATTTTACTGTAATTAATCTTTTGAGTCAGTTTCACTCTTTTCAATGAAGTGCCATGTCTTGGCCAAGCTAAATTGAAGCAGTTAATAAAATCTGGAATCAAACATGAAAAACTTTTATTTGCAGTCTGTTGGTACTTGCTTTCATCCTTCTCTGTGCTCTGGTTACAAAAGAAGTATTTTACCTTCAATTTATTCTCAGTGAATTACACCTGTATCTGGAGGGTATTAAACAGTTTTGGGGAATTAAACAAGAAAAATGTCTGCAGAAAAATACTTGATATAGATACATCCATGTTTTTTGTTTTTATTTTTAGGTGTTGAAAATTAATGCTTACCGTTCTTATTAAGATACAGTTTAAAAGTTGATAGTGTTGGGATTGTGTAAATATTTCTTTAGTAAATCTCTATAGATGATTATTTTTAGTTTAAACCATATTTAAATTTGCAAAGGACACTGCAGGCTGTTTCTGCTCTGACAGTATTAGCACAGAATACCTGTGAGAGAACAGAAAGCTAAATACTCATCTTGTAAAAACCTCCATAACGTCTCTGAAGAGAGTGTATATCTTAACAAATTTGGAGATGGTTTATTTTATTTTGGAACAATTGGTCAAGCTAGAAATCCAAATAACAAAAGCCCAGTAGGGTAGTCTATCAAGTTACAGAGATATGACTCGTATTATCAAGTGCCGCTTAGTATTACAAAATGCAGGATTTTGATGATAACACAAAAAAGTATTATAAATTACCAACTCATACTTCTGTATTAGCTTATAAAGCTTTCTGTATCATACTTCTGGGCAGAAACAGTTTATTTTTATTTGTTAGGGGTTTTTTTTTGCTATAATAGTCTCAGTGTCTTCGTTACATTAAAGCAGGCACAGCTGTTCAGTCGTTCTGATTGACTAGCTGTATGTTTCCTTTTTTTTTTTTCCCGATTAAATATCCTCCT
The DNA here is from genome assembly GCA_013400055.1 of Nycticryphes semicollaris. Classification (NCBI taxonomy): domain Eukaryota; kingdom Metazoa; phylum Chordata; class Aves; order Charadriiformes; family Rostratulidae; genus Nycticryphes; species Nycticryphes semicollaris. Next base: position 437,285 of record VXBJ01008285.1, read on the forward strand.
CATGCTACGGTAATCGTTGATATTCTTAATAGAATTGCATGGAGGAACTTAATTAACCTTTTCTTCTTCCTTTTTATTTAAAGGAAATTTGAAAAAAAATCAATGGCATGTTTTCTAATTTAATGCATGCACTCCACAACGTCTATTAGAGATTCTTCTCATGAGTAAGTCAGGTGAGACAGAACTGCTCATCTTTAGCTCACAATTCATTTTCTTTCAGTTGAAATGTTCACCTAATATTCTAATTGGGGAAGAGTAAGAGTCTTGAGTATATGTGTTAATAAATCTATATTCTTCATGGATTTATATAATCTCATAACTGCAGTCATTAAAATATATTGGATGGTTATGCAAATAACTGAAGGAATTTCAAATTGTACCTACTGTTTGTGCATCTCAATTTTTTGCCCTTCTTTTCTTTCTTTCATTTTGTAAATAATAGTTAAAAATGCTTGTGTTACTTTCTAGTTATGAAGTGATCCAGAGATGCACAGTGCTCTTAACCAAGATGGAAATGAGCAGACAGTAAAGGTTGTGATTTACAAGTTTAGTTGTAAATCCATTTCCAGAAATCCAACAAAGAGCAGTTTTGACAGTATTTCCTTTCAAAGTAGAGGAAGGGAGAAAGTGTTAGAAAAGTAGATGGTACTAAATGTAAATGCAATTCATGCCATATTTCTGTAAGCTATCCTTTTGTCTTTCCTTGGATGAAATCAGGTTAAGTATTGTCAGTTTATTGTATTTCTAAATAAGTATTACTCCCAATAGCTATTAATTATTGCCATACCTTCCTCTCTTATTAGTGTGTGAGTTCTGTTCACAAAAAGAATATTCTTAGCTCATCCTGAATAAAGTCTGTCTTTATAGATAAAAAAAGCCCTGTGATTTCTTCACATTCCTGAACAGTGTAGGCTTGGTTATCAAACTGAATGATCAAAAGTTTTTTTCCTTAAATAGCGCCAAGTGGAGTAAGAGTATAAAGTACAATGAAAAGTCTGTACCTAGAAAAGGACAAATCAAATGGTTTGAGTATATGTTAGATATATAGTATATGTACATGTGCTTTCTATAGCAGCACTGAAGCAAAATGCAGTTGGATGTCCCTAAATTGCTGAAGAAACTAAAAATCTGTTTGGCTGAGATTTTATGTAACTTAGGGAGACAAGCTTAGGTTTAGAAGCAGGTTTCAGATAAATAACTGGAGAAATATATTTTTCCCCCCTTTTTCTAGTTTCAGTCCACTAACCTACGTAGATGGTTGACTTGTAAGGATTGGTGGAGCTTTATTTTGCAGTAGAGCTTTGAAATACAGTGAAAAACATGGAAAAATAATTCCTTAAGTTTCATGAAAGACTGTTTTTGGGATATCAAAAACTGGCATTATTCCCACAGAGGATGGTGGCTGATTGCTAACTGTGTGAGGGACATCTGGCAATAGTACTCTTCTGTGAGTTTTCCTTAAGTTATATTCCATTTTCCTTTCATTTGACAGGAAATAATAAAGCCAACTTCATTTGTAGTTCAAGGAACCTGGAGAGTGTTACAGCTTACGGTTATTAATTTGAAAAGAAAGTGTGGGTAGGCAGGCTTCAGTTCTTTTAGGCAGGTTCAGGATCAATGGTGGAAAGAACACCGAAATGTAGGAGGAAATAAAAATCCTGAAAATTAACAGATGATGCAGTAATCATGACTTCAGAAAAAATATTTATTTATTTATTTATTTATTTGAATAGTTATGTTGTCACTCTGTGTACTATATAAATGTAAAGAGAATATGCAAGAGAGGGATATGGGAATCTTAGATATACAGGTGAGATTTAAAGGGGAAATAGTGCAACTGTAAATCAGTGCACAATGAGGATAGTGATTATGCTGGAGTGCCTTCCCGTAGTATATCAGTCCTTCCTCTCTGAAGATGGTCTTATTTGTTTAGGTTCTGGCTGTCAGGTGCTAGATGTTGTAGATCAGCAATGAGAGATAATGTCCAATTGTCATTTGCCAGCAGTGTGTTTACATCATGTTTACTCTACTGCAATTTCAAGCAAAGGTGTGAAGGGTAACATTTCTCTGTGTCTAGAAGCTGGTTTCTCTTTTGCACAAAGTCATTGAAAACGTGGTTCTCAGTGTGTACAGGATATTTTGGATACCTCAGAAAGTATCTGGGCACGTGTAGTTACATCTGTAATATTCCTGTAAGACCATCATGAAGATTAAGAAGCTGGATAAATTTTGACCACTTTTTAGTATTGTGAGGATTTTGATGAAGCACTAAGTATGACAGTAGAAGAGCAAAAAGGGACATGCATGTTTGATTTTTTTTTTTTTTTGGTAAATAGTTTTTTAAAAATGCAATGCCTGCAATACCCCCTGATAGATGTAGGTGAAGAACATTGCAGAAGCTATGCATTCCAAGACACTTAATTACTTTTATGAAACAACAAAAGTTTGATGTATATGGTAGAGGAAGGGATGAAAAGACGTATCTATACAAATGCATAAATACTCATAGCATAAAATAAAATAGGAATTAACTGAATAGTAACCCCATCTGCACTTATAAAATTATGCACAGAATATTTTAAGAGGTAATCCTGGCATATTTGAGAAAGATCACATTCCCAGTTTGGGTAATGGAGAGAATATTTTTTGAGAGGGGAGCTTTGCTGAATAGTTGCCTTTCTAGAGGCTTTCTTGCATCTTTCGAAGTAAATGTCAGAAGATTGGATAAGAGTAATTTGTGAAGCCTGGTATTTGCAACAATACTTTTTCAGAAGATACAGTGTGTGCAGAGAATGCCAGATTGGCTCAGGTAATTGCAATGAGCAACTTGGAGCCATTGCTGTTGTTTTTTTAGAATTTTTTATGTGGATTGTTTCATATAAATAACAAATAAACTTTTTTTTTCCACTTGCTTAGACACAAATTCTGTTTGAAAAGTGACTCCAGATCTTATCATTATTGTATTACATCATCTAAGTATCAATGATACCAATAGCAAGTATTCAGATAGTAAATTATTAGTCTTCTTGGAGGTGAGATAGTTTCAAGATGGCATGTTGTATTCTTTATCTTCATATGCACCTGGAAGAGATTTGTGAACCAAGTCAGGTAAATCTGAGCAGCACTCTCAATACTGTGAGGCTGGAGAGGTGCAAATAAAGAAAAATTAAAAGGAAGTGGATGTACATCACTGAATTGGAGGGCATAAATTTGGTCTGCAGAAACTTCGTTGACGACAGTATTCAAAATAAAAGAATGCAGTGCTGTTAAATTAAAAACAAAAGCATGTTGATTAATGCGAGCAAGGAGAACCAGTCTGGTATAGAAGAATAAAATGCATTTATGTACATAATTTGTAGAGCACTAATTTCTATCAACCAGGAAATTTTCGCCCACCCAAATGAAGATTATTCCCACTCCCTTTTTAGGTCTTCTTCCTTTCCATGTTGTTTTCTTGTGCTATTCTGGGGTCAGACTTTATGAATTGATTCTTGCCAGGTCTGTGAGGGCACTACTGGAGGCTTTACTGGCCCTGCTCGGCCTCTCCTGGTCTTCCCAGCACACTCCCAGCAATGGTGTAGGAGCACTGGTCTGCAGCTCTGCCCAAGCCCTGCTGGGCTATGGGACCTGCTGAACTGGCCTCTGATCTGCTGACAGATTTCCTATTCTGACCTCAGTCCTGTCCCATCACTCTGTACCTGCCTGCTGATCACTGGGCCTGGTCTTGATTTTTTTGCACATCAAGCAGATTGAACTACAGTAGGGTGCTCGGGTTTGTGTCCAGTTGGGTGTTGAATACCTCCAAGGATGGAGCTCTACAAGCTCTATCGGAAATTTATTTTAGTGTTAGGTCACTTTGACAGGAATTTTTTTTTCCCAGCGTCTAAACAGAATATTCTGTACTTGAACTTTTGCTCATTGCCTCTCCTTCTGTCAGTGGGCACCATTAACGAGAGTACCTCCTTCATCTTTACTCCCTCCCATCAGTTATTTATGCACATTGATAAGACCGCTCCAAGTCGTCTCTTTCCCAGGCTGAACAGAACCAGATCTCTTGTTCTGTCCCTGTTTGTCAGATGCTCTAATCCCTTGCACGTTGCTGATTCATATTCCACTTGTCTTCCAGGACTCCTGTGTCTTTTTCTGCAGAGCTGCTTTTCAGCCAGTCACTCCCATGCATGAGGTTGTTTGTCCTGAGTGCAGGACTTTGCGTTTCCCTTTGTCTCCAGGAAGGGAAAGCTTGATTTCAAGGGGATCTGAGTTCTGTTTTCACTTCTTCCATAGATGTTTCCTTAAAGATGAGTATCAGTAATTAAAGCTGTTGCCCAGTTCTGCAGGAAAAACTGCAATGGTGAAGCTCTGTAACAAGCTGCATTCATGTGAGCAGGCAGAATTCACTGTAAGATTAGCATTCACAGCTAGGTTTGAATTGGTGATTTAACCCCTTTACAAATTCACTGAAGCATCCCACCATCTTTTAGATTTTTCTGATATTGGGGGTGTGTGGTTGGTTTTCGTTTGTTTGTTTCTTTGTTTGAAGTGAGAGAAGGGATGGAAGAATGGATATTTTCTAAAATTTTCCATTGCCTTCCACATAATTGAAGCGTTGGATGAGCTGGAAGAGAAGGATGATGAAAAAGTCTGCTTTGGGTTTCCATAGTTTCCATAAACCATCATGTTGAGTGATGTGGATTTCTCTGACTTTGTTTGGGCTAGCGGAAAACTTTGGGCACGTTCTGTTGAAAATGACAGCTCAGCTAATATTCTGTAGAAAGGACAGTATCAAAGGAGGGCAGGCACAGGTATCCTTCCCCATTGAAACTGCTTTTGAAATGCTGCTTGCCTTTGGTAGCAACACGCTAAGATACGAAAGTACCAAACATAACCGATAAGAAAAATAAACCTAGCTGTTTTGTCATGGAATGGCAGTAAACTAAGTTTGAAAAATTACTATCCTGCGTAGGAGCTGAACTGCTGCTTGTGAAGTTGATGTATAGCTCAGTGTAAAAAGAGCAATGTGGTTTAGAAAGTGTCTTTTTGTGAGCATGGGGAACCCTCAAATTCTTCTGTGTTTCAGAGGGTTCAAGAATTGACTCCTTGGGCTAAAACATGCAAGTGAGCAAAAGGGAAGTCACAGCAGGAATTCAGGAATAGGTGAGGGGTCAAACAATGAGAAACCTTTCATCATGCTGTCGCTTTTTCTTTCTTTTCATGAGCTTGCACTGTAGCAATCAAGCATTCTCTCTCAGCATGAAACTCTGCTCTCACAAGTTCACTCAGCGGTTGGTTGTGTCAACACAGCTCTTACAAAAAGAGACTTTACATGCATGACATAAGTCTAGTTCTGGGGGGGAATTCCAGAAACTAGAGTACATTGATTCCAGCTGAGGGTAAACATTGCTTTCTAAACAACTCTTCATCACCAAACCTGCAAATGTTCCGTCTAAAAACACTTCTTCCCTGTCTTTTAAGGAAAGCAATGTCCTTTGAAGCTGTGTAGGCACAGTATTTCAGTAATGATTTTTCATTTGGACAAGCATCATTAAATGCTACAGTATTTTACAAGGTAGCCACAGACTTTAAGAGATACTTTTGTCCAGATAGAGCCTCTTGCCAGAACAAAATTTTAAGAAGCTTTATCACGGCTTTGCAAGAATTTTTAAGCTAATTTGAATATTCAAGAGAAGCAGCTCATTCTGCTTTATAACAGTTATGCTTGTGCATGAATGAATGACCACAGGTAACAGTACAGTCGCCTTCCTGTGTATTGAGTTATGTTGGTTTGTGAATGATTTCTTCATATAATAAGGTAAAAATTGAGTTGGATAGGAAAACTTGTTTCGTGAGAATGAGGGGATTTCCAGTAACCAAGCTATCGCCCCAACCTTTGCATCAGTTAGAAACTCTTGGTCTCAAGAGCATTGTGTCCTGATTTAATGTCAGTATGAGATTGCTTTTCAAAGTGTAACTTAGAAGATGTTTTAGAACTATCATAACTATTAGGAATATTTACCTGTAAGGGTTACAGAGCATTTCTATATTTCTTCATCTGTTTTATTCCTCCTCACTTAAACTTTGCTACTTACTGATACACATTTTTAGATGACAGATCTGTATTTTTTGATATTTAGAACATACAATATCTATCCCCCTTTAATACTTTCAGAAGAAGGATTTCAACTCCTGTTTTATTTAACTTACCTGTATAACTCCATAATCCCTGAAGTCCTCCTCTGTGGACAGGGTAAGTGGCAGTTTTCAAACTGGCTTAACGTGACCTAGGGCTGTGCTGCCATAGAAAGGAACAGGCCTGTCCTCCAGCTTTCTCTTACCTAACATCATCTACATTTTTATGTCCCTTTCTTCAGCTGTCAATTGGATCATCTCACAAACTCATTTTATGAAGTGTAAGTTTCCAGTTGGATCAGTGGGTCTGGAGCAAGTGCTGGAGTAAACACAAGGTGAGGTGGAAGGAAGCCAAATCCCAGGGTGGCATGAAAAGCAGGACTTTGGTGACAGGTGTGGTGTTGATGCTTTCATTGACCGTGAAACTCCACCCTCGGCAATATGTTTCTTTTTAGGCTTATAAGAGGAAACAAGCTCCCCTGCGAGAGAGAAAAGAAATTAATGTAGGATGTAAATGTGTTGAGTAATTTGTGGGCAAAAATGACACGAGCAAGTGATTTTTTAGGGCTGAGGATACTGATAGCCTTTGCTCTCATACTTTGATGGATTTATCAAACAAGCTTGTGCAGTGTGAAGCTACAATTCCCATGCAAATGATAAAAAGCTGTTAATCAACTCTAATTGAGGTATCTATATTTATTTTCATGGTATTTTTGATACATTTTCATTTGTTGCCTGTCTCGATTTTATGTGAGTCTTTGAAGTATTGAAACCAAGTTATCTTTAAACACTTCACTCCCACTATTAAAGTCCTTTGAAAGAGCAACAAGAATTACATCAGAAATAATATTCTTCTGAATAACAGACGAAAGAGAAATAACAAAACTAATTGCATATTTATTTGAGTCTGTGTATCACTGCTTAAGATAGTTCGTTGACCAGGAAAAGGTTTCCTAGTGTGTCCACTTATTTATTTTTTTTTAAAGGAAAACCCCAAGGAATTTATTTTTAAATTAGCCTGTGAAAATAACTTAGTTTTTGTAGATGTACAGTGAACTTCTAAAAATGTGCACAGGGTGTATACATTTCCTTCTTGGGTGAAGCAGCCAGAATGCAGCTGATTAGAGAACAGTTTTGCTAATTGTTGTTGTTGTGTTGTAATATTCATGGATGGGATCAGTAGGTGATCAGAAATAGTTATTGAATTGATGCAAAGAATAAATAATGCATTAAGGCAACCTACTATAATTTCTTCTCCCATTTCAAGTTATTGATACGCTGATGTCAGTTGGATGTTCTTAACTGAACTTGGCAACGGCTTAATTGTAGCCACAACTCTATAAAAACCTATCGTGAATATTCCTTTAGAATATTGCTCTTTATACCTGCAACTTTTCCATAAGTTTTGAGAAAGCATGCTCAGAATCTAAAATATTTATGGATTCTGGTGATTCCACTCCAAACATAATTGATATGCTATTCCCTGATAGCCTGCTGACTATTTTAGAAGAAAAATGATGAGCCACCAGTGGCGATGTAAAGCATTATGTAAGGGCTATATTCCATATTGTTAAGGAAGACAGATTGGGGAAATAATTAATGTAGCCAAGTAATTAATAACTCTTTGGTTGCCCTGCAGTACCAGAAGCTTAAGAAACCTATCTTATTGCTCTTATCTGTCCTCAAAATTAATGATCTCTTATTTAGGCTGCTAGCTTTCTATGCATAAGCTATCGCAATAATGGCAGTACTTTCTTGTAGCCTGTGGTATCAGCGTCCAGAGTGCATCCATCTAGAACCGAAAGAAATAATCAGTACTACTTTAAAGTCCTCAACCTGGAACAGTATGCAATACGCCGAAGCCCCAAAGCACATTCGATAGCAGGAACTGTAGAAACTGCTGAAGCAAACCACAAAATTATTCAGGTTCTCTTTCATTTGCCTGTAAATTACATTAAGGGATTCTACCGGGGTATGCTTGTGTGTTGCAGTATATCTAAACAAATGTCCCAGTCAGAGTCAACCAACCTTACATTGTCTTCCTGGCAGTAAATTGTATTTATCTGACTGATCAAGGACCTCTAACGTAAAATATGCCAGAGGCGAGGTGGTTGTCTCTTCTCCCTTAAGAAAGGGTGTCTCCTGACACCCTACCCCATGATAGATACGGGCAGTGTAGGCAGCTGCTGACACCCTGCCTCTGGCCCACAGCAGCAGTGTAGGCAGGGTGCTGCCCACCTTATTCATGCAAGGTACCTTGCTCTCAAATCACACTGCTGCTGTTGGTGCTGAGAGCTGCCAAGACTCTTGCCCACATTCAATAGCCATTTGCACCATTGGCTGTGGCTACCAGGTGACCCAGACCCCACGTGTCCCTGGCAGCCCACTGGAGCCATGGCTTGACTATGGCACAGTGTTTGGTGTCAGTGACTGGGAGAGTTGCTGTATGGACACAACGTTGATCATCTGTCTTACTGCCTCAGTAAAGCTTTGTTGTCCGGCTCCATTGCCGCTCAGACTGCATGGATGTAACACAGGACAGGTGGAACTGGAATTGTATAGGGGCTATTCTGGTCCCCTGTGTCTGGGAGACAAGAAAGGTGAGCTCCTTTGTCTGCTACAAAACTTATTTAAGGAGAATACAAATACAGATTAGGTTATGAGAATTTTGGACTACCTCATACAAAAACACAGTCGCTTTTTCTTGCTTTTTTTTTTATCTAAATGCCATTCAATGTGAAGCAGTTACTTTCTTGTAAACCACAATGTTAAGAATAAATCTGTTTTGCTGGTACAAAACAGTCAGGCTTGCTAGTCTGTCTAGCTTCATCAGTTGGGTCACCAAAGCACTGTACAGCTTGCAGGCAAAGTGTATGTGTCTTGCATTTCATTTCAGCTTTGGAAGATGTGTATTATTACTCATAAGAATAATAGGCATAAGTGAACATCTAGTATACTTTTGCCAGTGGTGGAATGGCAGGAAGGGCTGCTCTTACCCACTAATAGACTGTCCAGTAGCCAGTGTGATAGCTCAGTGCTTTAGAGACAGGAGATGGTCTCACAGAACAGGGATTTGGCTGCTCTGTGTGTTTCTTTTCAGAACTGTCATAGGGTATGGTGAGAAGTAATTGCTTTGGTTTGTTTTCATTTGGTGCTTTGGGTAGTAAAATGTTTTTGTGAAGAATATGAAAACAGGAACATAATACCTTTTGTAATCTAGAAAATGGAGTGAATATAATGGGAATGGTGAAATTGTTTTGTCAAGTGGGTGTAATACTGGGGTGAAGTTTTGGCCCAGCTGAAATGAACGGGAATTTTACCATTGAAAACAAGAGGGTCAGAGCTTCCCCTGCAGGGTTTAGGTCTCAGTATCTCTGAAGCCAAGCATTCCTAACGTATGAAATATTCATTTACACTGGAAATTTAGCAACATTATCAAATGCAGTCATGATAATACTATGACATTTCTTTGTGCACAATGGCAAGTCCCACATTTATGTGCACTTCGCACCAGAGCAGCACAAAGAACAGTCACATTGTCTTCAGGAGTGGATTCTTAAGGGGATAAATTGATGTGGCAAGAGCTGCATGCTTTGCAGTATGAGCCACTTGAAATATTTTTATCTTTAGACCTAATTTTAAAAAACAATCTCATCTTGTAATATCCTGAAAGCGGTGAGACTTTACAATTGATCTGTACTAATAAGAAAAGGATAACAGAGATGCAGTTGACAAGAAAAGTCACTGATACTTCTGGTAATGTTTTTCACAGTTGTAGAACAGCAATGGTAGCGGTTTTTTTTCATGGTTATACCTTTGTCTAAACATTTAAGTACAAACAGATGTATTTGTGTACATAACATCTTTTCCTCTGTATTGTTATGCTTTTGGGAAGCACAATGCAGAATATAAATTGATCAAAACCAGTATGATTAATTAATCAGTCAATCTGCTTAAGGCAGGAGGAAAGATAGAAGCCCATCGTATTTATCAGTACACGCTTTGTAGTGGATTGGGGAAATACTTTTTTTTTTAAAAGTCCCAAACTCAGTTTTAAATTATTCTCTTTGCTCACTTTTTAATGGAAAGGTAACTTTTCAGAATCCAGACTCTTTCTAAATGGAAAATGTGCAATATTATCTAAGGAGAGTACAAAGTTGATTTACTATGCATGATTTTTTTCAATTCTTTGTACACATTCAGTATGGTAACATTTTTGCTCAGGACACATATATCTTTTTTTCTGCTGAACTTTTCTCGATTGCTTTTTTATCAGGTTTACAAATCAAATCAAACAGGTATATTGCAGAGCTTTCTGATATTATTTTCTGCACTTATAGCACAATGTATTGAATTATGCTTGCTCATGTACTGCTGCTGCTATTCTCTCCAGATTGAGAGAGAATGACTGTGGGGGCTGTAAATTCACTTGGCTTCCAGCACCACTGGTTAAATCAAGAGCCCTATTCAGGCTGGAGAAGAGACAGAGCAAGTGTTCATTACACAAATCAATTTGGTCAAAAGTACAGCACAGTGGGTACTCAACCATTGCTCACATAATATTGTCAACTTAATCAAATAATGCCTAGAAGACATTCACAAGCTCTTTCTCTACGAGAAATAACTTGATTGGTGCAGCAGGAAAAAACAAGTGCTGTTTTTCAGCTTTTTTTTTTTTAATTTAATGAGTATTTCTTTTTTAAATTTAAAATTCTAAAGAGCTGTACCTTTATGTGGGTATGTATATTTTGAGAAACTCAATGTAGCAGTAAGTTTGTCATTGAATGTATTCTTAAAAAAAAAAAAACCCAACCTATTTTTTTTTCTTCTCTTTCTTCCTGTAAATATTTTACAGGCTATTCCTTCTAGAATTAGGCAGTTTTCCCTCTAGATTTGGTGTGGGTTTAAAATCATGCAACCAATTTGTATTTGTTTAGAAGAACGATTGAGACTTGTCAAAGCTTTTTCAAGTAATTCTAATGCAACGTATTTTCAGTTTGTCCAGGAAGACATGATAGTTTTAGTTACTTTAGGTGTTCCTGCTGTTTATGTTCTATTTGCTCTTTAAAGCTGAGATTGAGGACAGCATTCTCTTTGCAGCAGCGTGCAAACAGCTATTCTGTGACAGCATTTTATTATGTTTAAAAGCAGAATTTGAGGGTGAAAGAGTTTGTCTGCACCACCCTTGTTTTGTAGAAAATAAAGGAGATTAATCAGTGAAAAAGAATGGAGGGAAAGTGAAACACTCACAATTCCAGTATAAGAAACATTATGGGACTCGAAAGTCTTCAGTAATAGATGGAATGGGGTACAGAAGATCAGTATTTGCTGGGAAGGAGAATGGAATTGGGTTTTTTTCCTCAAATGATGTACACGGGGTCCTTTCTGATTTCAGGTTCACCGAATAGCCTGTTTTATTTCGTGTGGTGCCTTTGCCACAATTACTAAAGATGGGAGATGACACTCGTGTCCAGTCAGGAGTAACTGGGGAAATGGGTTTGTATTAGAACTGGATGAAGGTTTTAAAGCTACCCACTCCTCCTCCCACCCCTAAAAAGAATGTATTTCTGGGTGAAATATACTGCAAATTTGGATGAATGGTGTCTTAACAAAAAAGGTGGGGGAAAATAATATTTTCTCCAAATAGGAAGTGTGAAAACTTATTTAACAGAAATTTGTAGTGCTCATCGGTCTTGAGGCAGCTTCAGTGGATCATGTGTTCTTTGGGTCTGAGATCGAATGATCTAAGACTTTTCATGGTTCACCTGCCCTGAAAGGAACAGCAGCTCTTAAAGGCCTAAATATGCTTGGCAGGTGCTTCAGGAGAACAGCACAGGACACTACCTGCGTTTGTATAAGCACTACAAAATAAATTTACTTAGGAATCATGCCTGCCTATTGCCAGTTGTTAAAAGGAACTGTTTCCACCACTAAGCTTCTAGAAACTTGCAGCATAACTGGCACTGCTTCTTTTTCATTGCATTTAACCTTCGCTCACTCAAAATGGAAGAATTAATAATAATAAAAACGTAGGCTGGCCAAAATAAATAGTGTTTTTAATTGATTTTAAGAACTTGACTTCGATGTGAAGTCTTCTAAGAACTTCAGTGAAATCTTTTAAGAATTGCAGATATCTGTTTCTAGAACTGACTTAAGGAGACCAAAAAAAATACTATTTTGGTAAAGGTAAAATGTTTATTTAATGTTTGCAAAACATGAAATTTTATTTCAACTGTCCTGATGATGAATTTGGTTTAAAAGTATACCATATATTTATATGAAATGTGTCTTATATGAAATATAAAATAATTTTCTAAAACATTCACTTACCTATAACAATGGTTTCAATTGTAGTTTATTCTAACACCTAAGCCTTCGGTAGCTCACTGAAGTAAAGAGAGTTAATCCCTATGTCTGTGAATGTGAGAATTTGGTCTTCTATTTCTGTATTTTGTATTTATAACTTTCATTATGAGTTTTAAGACTACCATACATAAAAATTTTTTAATATTTTATAATTGCAAATAAGTGGAGGAATGGGAACCAAAAGCAGTATGTGTGATTTGGCCAGAAAAGGCAAGGTGTGTGACAACCATAGGCAGTGATGTACTGAGAGAGAGAGAAGACCAAATCAGTAAAAACTAATTCCTGTAAAACATATATGAATCTCAGACAAGTGAGAGTCAAAGAAAAGTTTTATGTCAGATGTAACTTGCATTAGTTTCAGTAATAATGTTTTCTGAATGCAGGCTAGTGAAGGATTTTCTGTTCTGTGTCATTTTGTCCTGAGTATATTTTCAACTGGCAGAGAATTACTTCAGCTATTTCAATGAAACATCATACACAAGGTCATCTGATTTTAGTATTTGTTTTCTTAAATCTCTGTTGTTATCATTTACACCTCCACACACTTCTGGTAGCTGATCTGATAATTTCAGTGATAAATATTAATATGATTCTATACTTAGGCAATATTATGAACATATCTATTTCATTTAAATTGGTTTGCCTGAGAAGTCAGTTTTGCGAGGTTTATTTCTCTGAGGGGTTAGATATACTTCCTCATTTTTTGTGTTAAATAGTTTCTCTTCAGTATTTATGAGATGATAGCAATGCCAAACATTTTTATTAAAATGGAGATATGTATGTGTTGTGAGACTGGACAAAGGTCAAGAGAAAAGTTAACAATAAAGAGAACTACCAACGAATAATAACAGCATGACACAGGGTCTTAAGATAGAGAGGAATATTTATTCTTTGAAATGATAAATTAAAATTGACATATGAAGACTTATTTCTACGTAGAGATGTAGGCATGCCTCACATGATTTTCTCTGAATGTTGTCCATGCTTAAATTAAATTTCACCAAGATGAAACTTGTTTAGCTCATATCTATCGATTGAGTTAGAAATTATTATGGAAAATTGAGCATCTCAATTCTGTATGAAGTGCCTGCAAATGCAATCAACAGTCGTTAAAGGATTCGAGTTTCAGCAACTTATTTTAACATTAATAACATAAAATGGTGCTGGAAACTTGCAGTTGTGTGCAATTGTGTATTAATAAATATCCATAGCAAATGTTTTTTACATAAATAAGATTTTGAAGCGGTATCTGTCATTTTATTGTCAATAGGATCCCAATGTTTTCATCCTGTGGTTCCCCCCAGGCAACACTCATCAATACTCTGCTAAAATATGTAACTGTTTATTAGGTTTTTTAAATTAGAAATACGTTCTCAGTGGAACCAGAAAAGAAGTCATGTAGCAAATCGGTGGAAATGACCTTTCGGTGAAGATGACGAATGACATCTTAAACCTCAGAACTGCAAACTAACCTGATGCAGTGCTGACTGACATGCATAGGAAAAAAACCAATTTGTAGTGATTTTCAAGGGTGCTGAGAACCTGCACTTACAGCACTGAGGGGCTGTATTACCAGGGCTTTCAGCTCCCAGTGTGTTCGTTGCTTTACTTCGTGGTCTACCTGCTTAGAAAAACAGCTTCTTTTAAAATTCTTTGAACTATCACAACCTGGATATTTAATTTTCTCTCTAGTAACTTGAAGAGTTGTGAAGAATAATGCAAGGTTCTAGAAATGTTTAGGGACTCTGCAGTCTCATAGAAATTGCAAGCAGTCTGTTTTGGGGTATTTACTATTGCCCTGTAGTAAACATTGTACCAACTTTGCCCACACCTGCTGTGTACACTGTGACCACGCTGGATCATGTTGTACTCACATGATGCTGTTGTGACCAATTATGTCACAACAGAAGGGCATAAAGTGCTGTAAAAAAGTTCAAAATGGTGTTGAAAAGTCATACATGCAAAAACTATATGGTGTTTAAAATTCAGTTGTAAACCTTGGTTTGGAAGAGCAAACAGAAAGGACGTGTTTCTTTGAAATTTTAAGGGGATGCATTATCCAAGGTCACAATTTTAGAAGGAGAGGCTTCTGGATAAATATTAGATGGGGAAAAAGACGTCTTTGTTCTTAATTAGCATAGCCATCCAGCTGGTAAGATTTACTGCATGAGATCTTTAGTAGGCTACCAGAGGTTCTGGAATCGGGAATATTAGGGATTTCAGGTTGATTTGATGCTTCCTGCAGCCAGACTGTTAACTGAGATTGCTACTGGGATGTGCTGGGGACAAGTTCTGTGACTGACTGTGCAAAAGGCAGCCAGGAGGAAAGTTGGTTCTTGAGGGGATTCCAACCAGGATGGAGAAATGCATAGTTGATGGCCAGGCTAGAAGGGAATCTTTGGGAGTGAAGATGAAATGCAGTCTTGGGAAGAAGAGTAAGAGAATCTTTCTCTTTGCACAATTCCTCACTGTGGAAGTCAGCCCTAGCTGGGAGATTATTACAGTAATTTCCCAACTGTTAGAAAAAGTTGTCTGTCTCAAAGACGGAAGATACCAATTAAAGAATATTCAGGTAAGTTAGGTGTGGTGGGTTTGTGGGCTTTTTTCCAGTCAACTGTTTCTAATTAGCTCCAGTCCAAGGTGTTTAAAGATTAAACTGATAATATTTTGGAGCCATTAGTCTGTGTTACCTTGTGGACAATGAGTAGAGGTACCGGAGGTACCGGAGAACTGAAGTAGACATAATGTTGGCTTTTAAAGAGGCCGGAGAGAGAAGTGTTGGTTGTGTAGGCTAAAGGGATGTGCTGTCATCAGAGTTCCACTCCTGGGAAAATACTGGAATGAGTAAATGTATACTGCTTTTTTAACACCTGAAAGTACAAGAAGAATAACTGTCAGCACGGATTTGTCAAGTAGATATAATCTTTTACTTCTGTAGTGGCCTTGTGGACACAGGAAAAGCCTTGAGTGTTGTATTTCACATTTCATAAGGCTTTGACACTTTCATGCAAGACATTCTTTTAAGCAAGCTGGGAAATACGGTAAATATGCAGCTACAGTAGGCTGGGTGGAAAAGCAGAAACTGTGTTTAAGAAGTAGCTCACTATCGAGATGAACAGATATATTAAAAGGCATTCTGCAGGGATTTGTGGTGACTCTGTATTTTTCAGTATTTTCATTAATGATCTGACTGATGGAGTAGAGTGTATACTTATTAAATTTGCAACAATACCAAGCTGGGAAGGGCTGCAAGTACAGGCCAGGCAGGACAGGATTAGAATTCAAAATAATCTTGATAAATTGTACGTATCATCTGGAAAAATAAGATGCAAAAACATCAAACGCAAGGTGTTCAAACAGGAATAACAAACTTAACAAATATGGCATGGAAACTTACTGGTTAGAGAGCAGTTCCATAAACAAGATTATAATGGATTAGAAGTTGTATATGAATTTACATTGCCATCTTCTTTAGGGGAAAAATTACCAGGGCACACAAGAAAAAGCAAAGACCACCAGGTAGCAAATAGTTCCAGTGGTAAAATGTCTTGAAGAGTTGGTTTATGAATTGGGATCTCTTCACAAAATTAAATTCATGACTTTTTGATACGTGAAGATAACTTGGATATGGTTTTGTACTCAAAAAATCAAGTTGCGGAAAATAGGCAGGCGATACTCCCTTTTCTGTAATTACTGTTTAATGGTGAGGCTTGGGGGGTTAGTTATTTATTTGGTTTGCATAAAACATACCAAATTGCTTGACTGAGTCAGGAGAGCCCGTTGAGAGAGATCAAACCCATGCTAGGTCAGGACTTGTCCTGATCTCGCATACTAGACTGGGGGGATGGAGCCAGGCTAATGTCATATAGGAACTTCGATTAATTTTTAAAGAAATCTCAAACACCAGTCTCTGGATCCTCTAGCAATGAAAATATTCTCTTGAAATGTATTATTTATGTGTAAGGTAAATTGTATCCTAGCTCTTTGAGTCCCCAGGGCTTTGAAACTTTCCTTTCTGGGATTACACAAAATCCAGCCTGTCCCCTGTCCTAGACGTATTTTCCCCCCTTGGTGTTACTTGGAAATTTTTGTATAAGCTTCACATTCCAATTTCAATTTGCAGTTATTCTTCTGCAGATCTCGTAGGCTCATCCATAGATTTCTAGATGATCATATGCTTTGTAAAAACACTGTTATGACGTCTTTTAATAAATTTTAAATGCTTTAGCTATGTTTATTCTGCCACACCCTTCTTTAAGGTTATTTACAGGTATGAATTTTTGATGATAGTGACTTTCTGGCTTCTGTTTTTCAGTTCTCACTGCCCAGACTTTGAGACATTCTTTGCTGAAACTGTAAATTTCTAGGTTTTCTGAGCAAAAGTGATAAAATCAAAAGGAAACACTCAGAAAGTAACAGTACCTGGATTTACCTACTTCGCTCACAATTTGTAGCTCCTTCATTTTAGCATCATCTTCAGAAACCTCACTGGCTTTTTTTGACAATATATCTGTTCCCCTTCTTGGTACAGAAGTTGCTCCTAACGTTTTGATATGCTAACAGTGCACGGTTCAACCGTCCTACTCCGTTTCTCATCATTTATGTTAATACAGTGAACAGAAATTACTTTTTCCAATTTGCATTGATGCAGTGTGCTGATTATATAATTTCTTCCTGGGGCACCCTTTGTTCCTGAAGCTGAACAGCACCTTCAGAATTCTTTAGTTCTTTTCAGATTAATCCAATTGACCTTAAATTCTTGTGGAATGTTGTATTCCAAGAGTTTTCAGTTCCTTATCCTCCAGCTGCTCTCATATAACAGATTTCCTTCATATTTCACTCCTGGTAGAAAGTAATCTCTGTGGTGTTTATGGATGCAACAGTTGTCAAAAATGTAAATTTTTAATTTTTGAGTTGGTTATAGATAGTAAGAGATTAGCATGGAACATGGTTTTTTGTCTCTTAATGGTTCTATGCCATGTTTAGTATTTAAATCACTGGAAAATTGTGATGAACTATTTAGTTTGTTGGACCCTGACTGTGAGTTCAGGGGGCAGCAGATGAAGAAATGTGGTGGCACTGACTCAGTTTTACTTTTTCACTGCAACTGTTCCCAGTTCCATGTTTGGATCACTTGAAAATTCTTCTTTAGTGTGCACAAAAGTTTGTATTTGTGTACAGGTATCATCATACCCCAATGAAATGTAGGGGCAGCTCATGAACTGATGCTTCTGCAGAAACAATGAGGACAGAATCACAGAATGATACGGGGTTGGAAGGGACCTCAGGAGATCATCTAGTCCAATCCTCCCACAAGCAGGGTCTCGTAGTTGCATTCAACTATTTTTTTTGTTCTTCTTTTTTTTTTTTTCCCCAAAATTCCTTCTGCCAGTGCAAAAGAAAATAACTATGCTGTTCTTGTATACCAGTGCAAAATCTGCTTCTGGTGAACGTGGGCTGTACAGGTAGTGATTAATTAGGCACTGTATGATATCATTAAAAAACACAGCTCAGAAATTTCTGTAATACACTGATTGGCTAGCTCTGGTTAGTTTTACTTTTTGGATGAAGGACATTGTTTTGTCCTAATCTCTCTAAATGTGTTATAATTACGTTTGTTTGTTGAATTGTAATATATAGCAACATCCTTCAAATATAAAATAGCATTTTAAAACTAGGGAACAGTACCCCTGTAAGAAGTACCATAACATGATCATATTTTGGTGAGGAGAAAAAAAAAATCTATAAAACTTTCTGGGTCTCACTTTTATGTCAGGCAACTTTTGCCACTGATTATACACCTGTTCCCTTTTAGAATTCAAGGCCTTTTCCATAATGGTGACCATTTATCTAGACACAACGACCCTCTAGTGCCCATTAGTGCTGCTTATGAAATGGCAACTAGGATGTGATGTGTTACCTACCTCCTGTGGAGAAGTCCCAGTGGCCTCGGAATGAAAGTACTAATCTTGTTTGCAAGAGTATAGCTTACTCCTGTAAGTAGGCTGTTATTTAGACATGCAGATTCTGTTTCTCCGATTGGCAAACACTGCTGAGGTTAAAGGGATTTCAACAGTATTATAATATAGGGAGACACATTTATTCGTTATTTAAAAGTAGCAAAGAAAATAAACAAATAATAATATCTTTTTTTCCATTTTTTTCCCAAATTCATATTAAAAGTATCACTGAAAACGTACACTGCTAAGCTGCTGAGACCGATACAGAAATGGACTTGATTTTCATGTATATAACCTTCTGGTATTCTTCAGTACCTTTTTCTGAACAGATTTAACTCCTTTTTAGTTGTCTTTTTTTTTTGAGAATTTAAGGCCGCCACTTTATATTAAACATAGCAGAAATACTTACAGTGAGCTTTAATTTGTTTTGCTTTACCCTTCTAGCAGACAGATGATGCAGCACAGACTGATGGCCAGCAACAGACACAATCTTCTGAAAACACAGAAAACAAATCACAGCCAAAACGGCTTCATGTCTCAAATATACCATTCAGATTCCGGGACCCAGATCTTAGACAAATGTTTGGTGTAAGTACTCATACTTTTTTTTATGCTTTTTTGTATTTGCAATAGCTATTCTGTTTTATAGGAAACCATGAGAGCAATATCTCTGGCTTAGGCTGTTTAACCATTTTCAGTAAAGAGTCTCTTTTCATTTATTTATCTGATTTGCCAGTCACAATTGGGAGGAGATAATTCTACTGATTCTCCTGTATGTGATAGATGAGTATATTCCATGTGTTGTGCTGGTTTGTATTACATTCACAAAAAGTTACCTACATTGGCTTAAAATATTGAATGTGTATATGTTTCTGCTGTACATACCCAGATTTATATGCCTGTATTTATTGATTTTTGGAGAGACTATAGAATAGTCAGTGCTTGACCTTGTGAGCATGGGACTCAAATCTGTGGAGGTTGGACATAGGCTGAATTTAAACAGAAAGTCCCAGAGTAGGAATCCTCACCCGTCCCCACAGATTTTGCAGGTCCTTAAGCTTCTAAATACTGTGATTGTTTTTCTCTAAGTCTCGGTTTTTGATTTTGCCCAGGCCATTAGGTATCTTCCTGTGCATGGGCTGTGTTTCACATGTCTCCTACATTCCAGCACTTTTAGGCTCAAAGCCATGAGAGGTTAGACCTGGTTTCTTCTTCCTGCTCCAAGAGTTCAGATTTATTTTGAGATGTCACTAAATAAAACCTAGAGCGAGTATTTGATCAGCTATTAGAACTCATCTTTTCCTTTGCAAGTTAATACTCTTAAGCATTTGTGTTCCTTTTGCTTTCTTATTTCTGATACACTAAAATTCAATTCCCCTCTGCATTACAGTTTGTTACACACTGCAGCATCAAGTACTTTATGGCACTGTACTTCTCTCCATCTTTTGTGTTCAGTTCAAATTTTTAAGTTCTTCTCATGCTTTTTGATGTGGGTTAAGACATTGTGGTTTTTTGTATTTGTGTGTATGAAGTGAAGGAAAGAGTCACTGGAAAATTAATCCTGGTACAGGGTTGGGAGATGAGAGTGACTGTTTTGTTGTATCTGGCTTGCTACAAGTGACCTGCCCTACATGTGGCTTACAGCACATGAGCAAAATAGCAGAAGGCGTAATAGTTAACCCTCTAGGGAAATTTATTTAAATTAAACCACTTAAAATAGATGGATTTTATTTGAATGTACATTAAATGAAAGGTTTTGGGTTTTTTTTGGAGAGAAGGTAGTATTTTTAAATATAAAAGCTATGTTTCTTTTCAATGTTTCTGAGTCGTAGGTCTCAAAAGACTGACTCTGGAGAATGGCTAGAGTTTTCCAGCTTTAGAATGACTTGGTACCAGTAAACTTTTAGCTTCTGAATTGATAGACAAATGAAATTTCCACAAGTATGAGTTGAAATATTTGATCCAAAATACGGTAACTGCATCATCACCACATTATACAAAAAGCAGATGACCTTTTTATGTGGACATAAATAGAGCAGAGGAGGATTGTTTAAACATTAAGTCAATGTCTGCTTATAGGCTAAAGTTGCAGTTAAAACATTAATTAGACGATGAATGCAAGAACATAAATAAGCCAAGGGATAACAAATTATGGCTGATTTTCATAACCAATTTGAAACACTTTAAAAAGCTAGAGAACAAATACTGTCCTTTCTGGCCTGTAATTGTTTATTATATATTATAACACTTAAGCATAGGCTCATGTCTGCAGTTCCTCGGACTATTGTTAGAATACCCTTCATTTGCATGTCTCTAATTTCTGCCTTTTTCTTTAATGTGTTGTGTCACTTACCAGTGTTAACACTGATCCATACTGCATGTAATAACAGAAATGACCCAGTGAGACATTACAGTGTCACAGCACAAAGTGTGTCATACCAGAAGGTATTCTAACTAAACACTGCCCTAGTCAAACATTTATACTCCTACTAAGACATATCCAATAGAACCTTTTTCTTTGGGATAGCAACCATGGTCAAGTTTTGTGTGTGTGAACAACGCCCAGGCGATTGTGAGTGCTAGTGTAAGGTTAATAGTAATAACAGTTACTACTTCTATTATAATAAATTCTGAGTGGGGGAAAAATACCCAGCAAGTAAGTATCCATTCTGCTTTTCAAAATTATACTCCAGTAAGTCAAGAATTGCTTAGGGCGCAATGGTTTTCCTTTTTCAGTGAGGGTGGAAAGGAATCTTCACTCCTTGAGGCTAGTGACAAAACTCCCAGCTGGCTTCATCTTACTCCTGTAAAGCAAAGTTACCCGAACTCTTTTACCTGCCCTGGAAAGGAGCTGCAAAAAATCTTCTGAGACAAAGGGTCTTCAGAGGGAAAGATGACCAGAGGGTGATAATGTTCATGCAGTTGTTTATCCCATCTTGCTAGTGATGATTATTACGCTCCAAGCAAATTCACCAGTAGCATATTACATGTGGGGGAAAAAAAAAAGTGATGGCAGCTGGACTGGGATGGATCACAAGGAAGTAACCTACTGTGTGCAAAGACAAAATAACAAAATAGTAATTTGTGACTTTCACTTCATTGTGATCGCAGTTTAATTACGATTTTCTCTTTGTCAGGTGGTCTCGCTGAACTTAAAGCTTGTAAGTGCGTATGTGGAACGATAGTGACAAGTGCAATGATACTTACAATTTAGTTGTAATATTGATTGGCTCCTCTTCAGCGTGTCTTTTTCAGTGCTTGATTATCTATGATTTTATATTCTTTAACTTTTTTATGTGGTGCACTATTACCTGAAACAAATGTTTATACTGTATATGATGGAAGTGTTGAAGTTATCTTGTTTTCATGTAACTTTTCTATTTTTTTGCAGCAATTTGGTAAAATCTTAGATGTTGAAATTATTTTTAATGAGCGAGGCTCAAAGGTAAGCAGTTTAATTCACCCATGGAATTTTTTTAATTTGTTTAAAATATTTATGTGAGTAGAAGGAAACAACTGCACTGCTGTAAAAAAGTAATGTCTGAAATTCCATGTTAGTGGAAACATCTTCTGAGCTGTCATTCAGTTTCTGAAGCAGCATGAAAATCGTTGGACTCATTTTATATCTTTTAAAGGGGGTAATTTTAGGTACTCCAAACTGTCATCTGTTTTATGGGAATGTTGATTTCTGCTGTCTGTATTTTTCAATGGTAATTATCTTGTTTATTTTACAAGATGAGTCCATACTTAGAGATATTTGTAAGCAGGTTTGTATTAGTACAGGTATTTTGTTCCCCTATTGAAATGAAAGATGATAATGATACCTAATAACTATCCTCTTTAGTAATTAGCTGAGAAAATATGTGATTGCTCTAGATTATCTAAGTGCAGGTGTTTTCCTCTTTGGTTAAAGCTTCAGTACACCAACCCTTTGAAAACAATCTATTTTAACATCTATTTGACTAAAAGAGTTCTTACTGTATTGCAAACATTTATTTTTTTTTCCTGAAAATTACTTTGCCTTAAATGCATACTTCAATTTATTCAATATTTAAGAAATAAAGCAAAATAGAATGGCTATGACTGCATTAGCGTTGTTAGCTGCTGCAATGTAGCCCAGTATGTTTCACTTGTGGTATCAGCTGCATTATAATGGTTTATGTGTGTCATATCATGAGATTTTTTCATTTTCCTTAATCCACCAAAGAACAGTCTTCCTGTACCTCATATGTTTTATTGTTAGTGGTGGAATTATTTTCCTATTATACTTTCATCTGTCATTTTTTTAAGAATCACGTATATAATAAATCTCTCTTAAATCAGAAATATTTTATTTTTGTTAATTTTTTCCTTACTGTTTTTTTATTTATATTCTAAATTTAAAACCATTATTTTTTTTTAGTAGTTGAAATGTCCTGTTTTATATTTCAAACTTATTCTGACATTTATTAATTAGTACCCTTGCCTGCTAGCCCGAACCCAATTGGAAAATTTACTGCTCTTTCAGTAAACAATCAAAATGAATGGAATTTGGTGGCTTAGAATTTCCTACTCTGGCTGAAATTTAGTAGCAATAAATTATGAGTGTTCAATAGCGTTTCCAAAGATGCTGATTGTCCAGAACCTGCTTCTGCTGGACACTAGTACAAATTTCAAAACACATCCTACTTGCCAGCTTTGATGGATTCTGTTGAAGATGAGTGGAAATGAGTATACATGTTTTGGTGGTGGTCTTTTACACGTTTATTTAGCTATTAAATCTTACACTTGTAAGGGCTTTGAACCCCCATGTCTGCCTCAGAATAACTATAAGGCTTTTGTAAAAGGTGTGAGGGGTGGGATGAGGAGGTACTTCTGAATTGAGTTTTTTAATAGTGATCTTGCATCAGTGAAAACATGCTTGTGCTAAAAATAATCTCCTAGGAAGGATTTCACAAGGGAGAGGTTTTTCTATGTCAGCTTTTTCATGTCACTACCTCAGATACCCACTTCATGTTAGAGACTGAGGCCTATTATTAAATGCTTCTACATTATCTAGTGCGGTGTTGGTGCATCCAGGCTGGTTCAGAGTAAGCCGCTCAACATGCGGCAGCTCCATGATTTATCTCCTTGCCTATGTATGCTGTTTCTCCCTAGTTTAGAGTCATTTTAGCTATAGCTGCATAGTATTTTGGTTTGGAGAAATAGCCTTAGATCTCTCTTAGATACTTTACCTTAGATTCTACCCTTAAATCGGAGTTAAAAAATAGGATTAGGAATAAGAGGAACATCTTTTATTTTATTTTTTTTTTTTAATTTTTTTTTTAATCTGATCGTTTCATGTCCATTCTATAGGATTTAAGACGCACAAGATTAAAGTCCCATTCCTGGCAGTGCTTATGTATGTTTTCGTAAAATCCCACTGAAACTGAAAGGACTACTAAGTGGTCTCAAACTGAGTACAGGTAAAAAAGTTTGTAGGATCAAAATGAAAATTTGTTTCTAGCTGCAGTTTGGCATAAAAGAACTGCTAGAATTAGGGTTTTTGTTTGTTTCTGGTTTTACTTGTTTTTGTTCCAATAATTAATGTTTTTGAAGAGTCTTGAAAAAACCAACAGAAGTAATCTTTTTCATACCATAATAGTTAAGAAAAATGGAATTGCAGATTCAGAAAACATAATGCTGCAGCACCACCATAAAGAATAAAACACTTTTGTGGAAGGCTGTCTTTCCATGAAAGAAACCCTGAAATAATACAGGTTTCATACTACAGGTTTGTGTTTGTTTGGGGGCACAATATAAATAATTAAGAGAACTTTGCTAGAATTGTATGGCAATACTGATGGCGTTTTATAACTGCAGGAATGCCAGTGTTGTTTTGTTGTAGATCTTTCTTACAACCTGTGTTAAATAAATGAGGCTTACTTTTGCAAATTCTTGAAGCTGTTAATTAAAGTGGCATTAAAATCTGCTTGTAACTTACCTTTCTCTGCATTTGCCCCTTGTCTTGGAAGGTGAGTTTGTAACACAGCTCCCAGCACTGTGTGTTTTAATGCTGCTCTGCTCTTTCAAGACTGAAGCTCTCTGTGGAGCTGTGATTTGCTTTGTCTTGGGCACAATTGCAAGGCTGCAAAGATACAGGAACATCATCAAGTCCTCTTTCTTTTTTACAGTTGCAAATTAGCGCTCTGTGCAGCTATATAATACATAGAGACTAGCATAAATCTGTATATATATAAATATATATCTTATTAACATATATTTCTTCAAATAAGAAGAGCTCCAAAGCGCCTCCCAAATGAAAACAGAATGTTCTCAAATACTCACTTGGCTATTATTAAATCATTTGTCAGACTTCAAAAATAAAATGCAGGAATTTACGTTACTGGTTAATATAACACAAAGTTTGCTAAGCTAAAGTAGCTGTTGAATCAGGTGCATATAAAATTAAAGTTAACGTGTTTGTGTAGACACTTGAATGTGTGATGAAAGAATCTGTTTGGTGATTGAGTTTCTGTGTCAGCTAGGTAAAATTAAAGATTTACATAAATGCTAAGAGCTTAATTTAAATAACATAAGAAATTAAAAAATTACAATGAGTATTCTTTTCAGAATCTTTGAAGTTTCTGTCTTATCTTGGCTTGTGCCTCCACTTTATATCTTTTCCTATTTTTTTAATATAATTAGGTTTTTATCTTTCCCTTCAGTTGTTTGAAAAAAAATTAACTGTAGTGCTGTGAGCTAAGAAGACTGACTCAAAATTTTGACTAAACAGTTCCCACCAAGTATTTCCAGTTCTGAGGAAGGGACAGTTGTTCCGCAGGGAGGAGAGGGGAGAACAAACGGAATTAGAGGAGTTGATGCCATTGCATGGAGCGGGGCTCCTTGGGTCCAGGACTGCAGTGATGTTTTCTGCTGTAAAATTTTCTTCATGGCATCTTAAATTAGGAGCTTTTTTCTTTTTCATTTTTTTTTATGGGTTTTTAAATTTGGGGTTTTTTTTTTTTTTTTTTTTTTTTTTTTTTTTTTTTTTTTTACAGAGCTTGTACAAGATGGGGGGAGCAGCTGAAGAAGAAATAAAAGTTTAAGGCGAAGGAAGAGTTTAGGTATAAGAAAAGCCTCTGCAGGCATCTAAAACATAGGGATTGAGGAGGGGGATTGGCTGTCTCTAACACTCCTCATGCTTTGGGGAAAAGAGAGTTACAGCCTCAGTGTCTTGCGATGAGTGAGATTGTGGCTTTGTGCTAAAGTTGTAGAGGGTAGAGTGGAGAAAATGTGTGGAATCAGGTCTTCTGAGAACGGCTTCAGCTGGAATTGGGGGTGCTGATACAGCAATGCTGAGCTTGGGCTCCACTGGGCCTATAAAAGAGGGGAAAAAAAGAGCAACAGACAATGTGTTTAAGCTGCTTTGAAGAGAGTGGCACATAAACCGCTACTGTCGTGTAAATGGCACTTTCTGTGTTATAAATTGCATAAATAAATATTTGTTTTGATAAGGTAAAATAACCCCCAAAACTTGCGTAATGATCATGACAGTTTCTTAACTCTCTTTGTTGAGTAATTACTTTTGTAGTTCATATCCATTGGTTTTCCTCAATGCTTGGTGTCAGTTTTGTGTTAGTTTAATATTTGATCTCTTCTTTGTATAAATGTATAAATATCTTCACTTCCTTTTCCTTTTCTTTCTTTTGGTTTATTTTTTTTTTTTCCTAACTCAGCCACTCTGTACATAATAGTTAGAACTGCAGAAAGTAAGTGGGTGAATAGTGACCACAAAGCTTAGCATGTGGGCTGGAGAATGAGGAGAGGAGATGATGCGTGGCTGGTTGCTGAGGGGCAGCACGGAGAAAAGGCTTAACTCCACAGGTCAAGCTAAAGTAGCAGGAAAGAAAAAGGTTGTGGTAGGACTTCAAATAGGAGCAGCGATGGCGGTTCTTTATAAAGTGCCTGTAACTCAGCACGTTTCTCCTTACGAAGCACTGAGGCCATAAAAGTGTGTTTGTTTGGATGACTTTGGGAAAGCATGCAAAGGCATTGTAGTAATTACGTTATAGCTGATGGAAGAGTTACTTCAAAGGGTTGGTGTATGTTTCTAAAATGTTTCTTCAATGTCTGATAATTTACCATTGTAAGCAGTGTTTAATTTAACTCAGCACAACAGAAAGAATTTGGGTAGGGTTAGAAATGTTTGTTTAACCTAGTGTTATAAAGCAGAACATTTGCCATAGACAGAATTTTGTATTTGTCAAGTATCTTCCTGTCCTGCTACCGTGGGATTCGGGAGTTTTACCAGTTGCATGTTCTAGATGTGGAAAGTAATTTACTTAAATAGTAAATGAACCAATTCTATTCCAAACGTTTGCATTTTTATTCCTTTATCAGAGTTTCTTTTTCTATTCACATCATGTGATTTTATTTGATCTGTTAATACAAGAAAGTTTATACTTTGTTCTGAAGG
Source organism: Nycticryphes semicollaris (assembly GCA_013400055.1). Classification (NCBI taxonomy): domain Eukaryota; kingdom Metazoa; phylum Chordata; class Aves; order Charadriiformes; family Rostratulidae; genus Nycticryphes; species Nycticryphes semicollaris. The sequence continues at coordinate 464,174 of VXBJ01008285.1, forward strand.
TACTTTTGTTTTGTTGGTGGTTTTCTTTTCTTTTTTTCTTTTATAAAAAAATAGTTTAAGGCTGTATAGTTTGACAACAGTTTAAGTTACCCTAGTGTTGCATGGGAACAATGTTTCTTATGATCACAAGAGCATGATTAAGTAGGCAATGTTTTAGAGTATAATGACATTCAATGTTGAATTTTGTGCACATGTTTTTTATTTTGTTGAGATATCTGCATGCCATTAAAATGTGGTTCATTTTCTTTTCTCATTGGTTCATTTTTTTCTATGTGAAAACACTGTAATTTATTTTAATTTCATTTTCTTATTGTTAGATTTATTTTCCTCTGTAGTGACATATAGAAAGGTATTTTTGGTATCATTCTTTGAATTTCTCAGATGGTATTATCTAACTGATGAAAGAAAAAAATTTGTTCACATTTGTCGCTTATCTATTGCACATCTCAATACAATTATAATTTTTCTAATTTGCATGTTACAGAAATGAAGCAAGGACAAGAAAATATTAAATTAAAGAGAGAGAACATAAGCAAACAAGTGGTCATTGACTGAAATAATAATGTGCATGTTGTTTTCCCCCCTTCTCCCTCCTGCATGCAGGGATTTGGTTTCGTAACTTTCGAAAATAGTGCTGATGCGGACAGGGCGAGGGAGAAATTACACGGCACCGTGGTAGAGGGCCGTAAAATCGAGGTGCATGTTCNGAGAGAATTGGCCTTACTTGGGTTTTTTATTATTATTTCTTTTGTAATTATTATTATTATCATTATTGCTGAAAGGTGGATGGCGGAATTGAAAAAAAAAATGAAAGCTTTAATATTTTGAAGTTATTATTTTGGATGTTTTGTAAATCAATGGGTGCAGTAGATTCCAAAAACCAGCAACAAAAAAAGAAAAAATTGAGAACAACAAAAAAAAAAAGTGTGACAGACAAAACAAAAACAAACAAAAGGTTGTTTTTTTATTTTGAAATTTTTTTTTTGTTTTTTTTTGTTTGTTTGTTTTGGTTTTGGTTTTTTTTTGCTGCAGGGTTGATGCGGGATCCACAGTGGCTTTCAAAAAATTAAGATTGGGAAAGAAACATCCAAAAGATGTACCAGAAAAAGAAACAAAGCCAGACTAGAGACTGACAGTTTTTAACATTTAATGTTTAATGAAACCATCAGGCTACCTTGGCTGGATGGCCCAAGCCATTCATATCAAGTGAGAAAACAACTCAAATGTGGTTTACTACCACTGGATCCCCTTCAATACTGCCTCAGTCGTATTTGTTAGAATAAAAAAAAAATACCAATTGAAAATGCTGTCGTCTTTTGAGTAAGATGTTGCATATTTTGCCTTTTCATTTTCCCCCTTCGACGGTAGCGCTTAGGGCCCTCACCAAACTCTCAGTAACCATGGTAACTGTATACATACCCATGCTGGCGATGGTGCTGAATGGTAAGTGGAGAAGTCCATCTGCCGTTTCACGTATTTAGCGCTGATATACCACGTGAATTTTTTTGACTTGTTGTATTAAGTTTTCTTGATGCTACATTTTTTTCTATATTGGTACGCCTGTAATTGAGTGTACGTTTTAAGCAAGCCTGGGAGGCACTGATTGGATTGAGGATATGACTTCGTGCACATCTTACTCAGATTGTTAACTCCATATTGTGTTAAATAATGCACCCTCTTTTTATCCTTTTGTTAGCTGTGATTTTAAAGCTTGAATGATTTTGTTAATTCTTGCAATGAAAAAGGCTCTTGTTCCAAGTGTTGAATGCTAGATGTGGCTTTTCCAATGGTACTTCTCTTCTAAAGGGTTATGTTGCACACTGCTAAAATTCGTTTGTCCCTTTTTTTGACATTTTCTTTGTTTCCTTGTACCTTGTCTCTTTCCCTTCTACTCCACTGCATGTTCCTTCATATAATCTTTTTTTCTGTTTTGAGTATTTATTGTATCAGTGTTACCATGGAATACAAGCATGCTCTTAAGTCTTAAATTATGCAGTACCTTTTAATTTGCTTTTAATGTCTTTTTATTAAAGTTTAAATGATATGATGTTGCTTTATTGAAATTATTTGTAAGTTAAAATGGTTATGAAAGTAAATGTAATTATAAATAGTATGATTTTGTTATGCACCTGTTGCCTTCTATAAATTAAATTGCATTTTATTTTTACATGACTAATAGCAGTAATAATGCATGCATTTAATAGTAACATGAACCCTTCCTGTAACCCTTTCTAATCCAGTGTTCTATGTGCTTAGGTAAATAATGCAACAGCACGTGTAATGACAAATAAAAAGACGGTCAACCCTTACACGAATGGTAAGTGCATGAGATCTCAGTGCTTTGTTTTAATGTCAGTGCATGGGAAAGCTCGCTCTTCTGCTGAATGGGTGGACCCATCTCTTCATCAAGTGTCGCAGTCTGCATCTTCTGCATCTCCTTGGCCTCAGGCTTTGTCCAGCAACTGAAACCATGATATAACTGGGCATAAATTCCCTCTGTCTAGGGTTCAGCTAATTCACAGCCATACGGGAACGACGTGCATCATTTTGCCTGATTGAAATCTGAGTGTTTAACACAGCATTAAGCGGCTTTTGTATAGGGAAGTACACCTGATAGGAAAGCGGTATTCTTTTCTAGCTTTGTGCAGTGTTAATGTTGCAATGAGTGAACTAATCGGAGAATTCGGTTTTGCTTGGATGATGGAGGTAGGGAAACCAGTCAGAAGAATGTCTCTGTCAGGCATGAGATGTTTTTTAGTGCCAAGACACACATCTAGTCAAAGATAATTCTCTGTGTCTTATGTCTACTATTTGTTAGAACTAAAGAGAAAACTGTAATTCAGTGCTGTTTCTAGCTTTTTCTTTTCCCCTGGAAAAGTCTAAATTCCAAGCTGTCTAAAAAAATTCATTCTAATACTAACCTAAGTTGGTATACTATTATATCTTAATGATGAAAGACAGTCCATAGATATTTGAGGAGTTTGGCAGCAATACATTTTAAAAATGTTTCCTTTGGCAGTGTTTGATCACACGCTTGAGGTGTTTGCATTTGCTAGTTCAGAAAATACTAACAAGTTCTGAACTCAACAATGTCAAACAATAATACGTTGATTCAAGTTAATTGCAATTACATTTTCCAGTTTTACTAGACTGTGCAGTTAAAATAATTTGCTGTTCCATTTAATTTAGTTTTTTCCATCCAATAGAGAGCAGATGAAATCTCCACATACATTTTTTTTTTATTTCTTTAGACAAGAAAAAAGATTCTAAAGATCTTACTTTCTGTATCTGAGGTCTCATTAGTGAGGTTTCACTAAAACCCAGGGCAAACAGTGGCTTATTTTTTAATGAGTCACAATTTTTTCCTACCACAATAAAAATGAAGTGATGGGTTTTATTTGACATGTGATAATTGATCTAGTTAAAATGATCTAGAGAAGAAGAGTCTGAAATTTTCCTCATGCTTTCTCAGAAACACTTTTCATCCTTATTTTGTATGTAATGTGGAACTTTGCAAATGATGCACATAGGAAAATTTCCTTCATTTTATACTGGCTTTACAAACCCCTGTGTGAATCTACTGAAAGAGATATGAAGCTCCACTGAGTCACGTAACGAGATTTTATTGCAACAATGAGTTAAATAAATTACATGTATATGGTACTGAGAACTTTGTTGGCTATATTGTAATGATAAAAGGGTAAACATAAGGGGTTTTAATGAATGATGGCATGTATTTTCTATTCATATTATCCTAAGTCTACAAAACTGTTAACTACCAAATAGCACGTTATCTATCAGCACATCTCATGCTGAAGGAAGGGAATGCTGGAAATAGAGATGGTATTTGGTTTTAGAGGAGATTCTCCTCTGTTTCCTGCACTGCAGAGTTACTTAGGTCATACATTATAACTGAAGACAATCTGCTGTGGTTTCCCACTTGAAGTGGTTTGTGTCTGTCATTATCCATTCTGTTCCATCTGGATGTCACCAAAAGTATGGAACATCCTGTTTAGTGCATAAAAACCTAGCATTTATGTTTGTGAATACATGCATCCGAGGTGTTGCATGCAGGATGTTGTTTTGCATGCTTCTTGGTGTGTGTCCACCAAAGCAAACTGGTTGTAGTTCATACGTTTTGATTTTTTTTGGTTTTTTGGTCTGAGGTCCCCTAAAGCAAACACACAAGGAGAGTCATGTTTTTCTTGCATAATCGTTACAAGTGACAAGGAATGCAGTGTAGCCGTGCAAGGTTCTTCATATAGTTCAATCAGTGCTTCTCTTATCAGTCATGCTGACATTGTATGATTCTAGTTCTTTATCTCTTTGTCAGGAATTAACCAGAACTGTTGTCGATTATTAAAGATTATTGTTGTCTAAAGTCTTATCTTTTAAATAACATATAAACCTAGTTTTTCTGTGTTCTACTACAAACATACTAATTTATGCAAGATGCATGTGATGCAGATAGCCAGAAACTTTTTGTTTGCACATGCCTATCTTTTCAGAACCACTTCTTTTTTAATGTGTGGCCTCATTTTTCAAGGAATATGTGGTGACTGGTGTGTTATTGGCAGGTATTCAAAATGTAGTTGAGGCACCTGTTGTATTACAGGAAAACATCAAGTACTAATAGGTATTTTAATTTAAAAATAAGATGCACTCAGTTTTTTCTTTCTTGAATACTGCTGGTTGTTTGATAACAGAGCTCATGTTGTAAGCGTGGTTGCAAAAGTCAGTAGATCTTAACGCACAAAACCCAAGACTGTTTCTTTGGGGCTTTTAGAGGATATGCAGCTTCATTCAAATAAGTGGTTTAATCTTGTGCTCTAGACAGTTTTTGAAATAAGTATGCTTTCTGGTGACTTTTTATGATTCTTGAAATGAGCAGTTAATAAATGCCCAGTTGCTAGGAGAGCTCTTTGTGTGCAAGTTTCTTATCAGACAGGATGATTTTGGTGGCTGACCTCATGTGCTATGGAGATAGAACTGCCTTTTCTTTGCAAATAAATTCATTGTCCGGAGATCTGCTTGTTGGCAAAAATACTTTGGAGACAGTTTTAGGTGTTCCAACCTTTCCTGTTCACAGTTATGCTTTCTTCTGATGCTTGTGTTGCAATTCAGGATGCTCATGGTGTGGGGAATAGAAACTTATATGGAAGTAGGTTCAGAGAAGCAAAACAATGAATTGTTGGCTGAACATGAGCCAGCAGTGTGCCCAGGTAGGCAAGAAAGCCAACAGCATCTTGGCCTGTGTGAGGAACAGTGTGGTGAGTAGGACTCAGGGGGTGATTGTTCCCCTCTGCCTGGCACTGGGGAAGGCCCTTGAGTACTGTGTCCAGTTTTGGGCCCCTTACCACAAAAAAGACATTGAGGTGATGGAGTGCGTCCAGAGAAAGGCAACAAAGCTGGTGAGGGGTCTGGAAAATAAGTCTTATGAGGAGAGGCTGAGGGAGCTGGGGTTCTTCGGTCTCTTCTCCCAAGTCACAGACAACAGGACAAGAGGAAATGGCCTCAAGTTGCACAATGGGAGGTTCAGGTTGGGTATTAGGAAAAATTTTTACACCAGAAGGGTTATCAAGCCTTGGAATGGGCTGCTCAGGGAAGTGGTTGAGGCACCATCCTTGGAGGTATTCAAAAGACAGGTTGACTTGGTGATCAGGGGCATGGTTTAGGGATGGTTTTTTGTCAGAATTAGTTTGATGGTTGGACCAGAAGATCTTAAGGGTCCCTTCCAACCCAGGCAATTCGATGGTTCTATGAATGAGGAACATGAAACAGCGATCAGTAGAGGGATACATATGTTTTGAAGTTTGTACTTGTGATGTCTTGAATTTGAGCATTCTGTTGATCTAAACTGAGATTCAAGTTCACAGCTGGTGACTATTAGCACCACTGAATTCTTTCCCACTCCCCTTCCTTCCTCTCTGTTTGCAAACGGGAGGAAAGCAAATGGTTTCACAGGGCTTCTTCCCCACCAGAGCATTCCTCCAGCCATGGGTGCCTGTCTGGCCTGGGAAGCGAAAATAATCCTCTGCATCGCTGTGCCCCACTTTCTGGCAAAGATTCTTACACTGTGCAGCATGATTATTTCCTTCCCTTCAACACACCCTGTATTTCTTTTGAAATACAGTACGGGGTGGGGGTTTGGGGCAGGCAGAGGAGTTATTTGGTTCCTTGTTTGGTTTTTAAGTTTTGAGCTTTTATAGTTTCAACTCGAGGAGGAGATTAATATTGTGACAGTGAGAAAAATGCACAAAATTACACTCACTGCAGAGAATTTGCCTCCTCCAGCTGCTGAAGTAGGGTTACTTGGCAGATGCTCACTCAGATACATCAACTCCTATCACACTGGATTAACCCACACAGCTACAGGCCAGCACATTGCTGGCTGACAAGATAAAGTTAAGTTTAATTACTGTTATTTTCACGAGTGAAGTATTTCCTGTATAAGCTCCAAAAAGTTAGATGAGACAGCCATCACTGTGAGAGAGAAGGAACTGAAAGATGAACGTAACTTTCAGCTCTGAAGTGCAATCTGCGTCTTCCGAGATTTTTTTTTCTTTTTCTCAGACAAGTTGTGGCATTCTTAGTGTACCTTAGAAGCTGAGAGGTGTCTATCAGCTTCTTTGACAGCGAAAGCTGACAGATCTGAAATTCAGTCCAATCTTTCATTCTGGATGGCGTTGATCAGTGGCCTTTTGAGGAAGTAACGGATTTCAAATATTACATACTCCTTCAGCTATGAAAAGTTAGATACTTTTTACAAAAAGTCTGAAAATTTGAATGATTTTCCATCACACAAAACTTGACAGAGAGAATTTGTTATACCGTGATATTCCTGAGTATAATCCTATACTAAGTAAAATTGAAGGGTCAGGTAAAAAAATCCTGTGTAATTTTCAGGAGGAAAGTTTTAACCCTTCTTGGTTGGCTATTTGTCAGCTTCCATCATTGTCTTTTAGGTACATTTCACAATTGCAATTACTTTAGCAGAGTAATTGCTTGCAATGCTGCTCTTTACTCTCCTGTGCTACATGTTATGGCCAAGGCAGAAAGAAACCTCAATACAGTCTGCATTTAAATTCTTCTAATTCTTCTGATTTTGAAAAGTCTTGTTATTCCTGTCTTGATTGTGTTTTTTTTTTAAAGTACCATAGTTCTTGAGTTGACAAGATGTTTTAGCGTGGGGTTTTTATTTCTTATTCCCATTTACAAATGGTGCTTCCCACTACTCTGATTCAGGCGTCCTTTTGGAAAACCCCTAATTTTTCAGTCCTGGTACTTCAAATAATTCTTCAAATGTTGGTTGGTTTTTTGGTTTGTTGTTTTTTGGCTTTTTTTAAAGTGCAGGTGGGAGGATGTGCTGTGTAGTTTGGAATTAACTGGAAGTGGATCTACCTGTGACTGAGCAAAACCCAATAATTGGCACTTTAGCGCAGCTGAGAACACTGCTGAGGTTGCTGGTGTTTTCACCTGCTGTTCTGTTACCCCTTCAGTTCCTTGGGCATTGCTGTCTGTAGCAGCACATGCTTTGAACACTGTCCCTCCTTCTGCAGCCAGCCTGTGCACCCCGGACTTGTCTGGAAATGCCAACTTGGGGGTCAGGGCACAACAGCAATTCCCTGGGGTTTGGCCAGAGCACACCATACGGAGTGTCTGTCAGTTCTGTGCTTGGATTTCATGCCAGCTGTGGGAGGACAGCAATTATTTAAGGCAAAAGCAGTGGCTGTATGTGTATCACTTAAGAGCTTTGCAGACTGTGACCGCGGCATTTTCTCGTGTGCCAATTGCTGTATAGCAATAAGGTAACTGCATTTATCAGCTGGAAACTCTGGCGGTACCGTCGCTTCTGGTACGTGCTTGTAATTGTCCCATTTCAGTCCAGACAGTCTGATGTACAAATGCAAATGGGAAGGAAGTCTGGCATTTGACTGGGATCCCACAGTGTGCACATCTCTTTCTTGTCACAGTAGAAATTTCCAGACAGTGTCTCCGCTTTCGTTTTTCCCAGATTAGAATCAAAATGCTGGGATTGTTTGAATGCCTTATAATCAACACTAACACGTGCTTATGAGAAACATTTGTCTCCAGCAAATGAACTGTTTTGGCCTTTCTGGCTTGTAAGCAGAGAATTAAAACGAGGAAAAAGAACTGACCTGCTCTGGTACTATATGATAAAGAGATACCTGAACTAGTTCTGACTTAATTCCATAATTTAAAGGAATAAGTCCATGGCAACTGTGCATTGCAACCAAAGTAATTCACCTGATAATTTATTCCAGAACTACATGTCCAGATAATGCCTTGTTTCATTACTTATTTCCATACTTCAGAGTCTGATATTAAAGATCAGTAATATAGGATGCCTATAAAACTTTCATTTAAATGACTTTTTTTGAAGCTATTTTAACTGTATACCTCTATAAAAAAAAATAAATTAGTAAATCATTATTATTATCATCACTAATTGCAATATTAACTCCATTATGTTTTTATGTTTGCTGCAGGCTGGAAATTAAATCCAGTTGTTGGTGCAGTTTATAGTCCAGAATTCTATGCAGGTAAGGATTCTGCTATAGTCATCCATACCATATTTTATTTCAGTATTCTTAAAAACATGCACAAGTAGAGAATATGCATGTGGTGTGAGGTTTGCTGTCTTTGCTTGATTCACATTATCTGCAAGTCATTTACAGGTTTGTGATGCAGGGTTTGAAGTTACCTGGGCATACTAAAGTTTATATAGAAGATATATGACTACCTTTTTATTGGAAAGTAGATAGTATAACATGAAATGTACTGCAATATCCCAGTCTTACCTGAGATTTTATTTTATTTTATTTATATTGTGTTTATGTTTTATTTTGTTTTATATTTCAGTACAGTCACTTTCCTCCAGGAATTATTTAAGCCTAAGCCTAGTGAGCAACAGCACCCCAAAATCTATCTATAACTATATATTTTGTGTATATACATGTACGTAGACACACATAGATATTGAGTATCTGCATTCATAATTTTTTCTTGAACATCTTTATTTAAATTTTATATTTAGTTATTCATTTTCTGAAAATTTCTGTATCTTAAATCTATATTACCACTTGAGTCTGAGATCAAGTTCTCAGCCTGGTTACAATTAAGAGTTGATGAAGTAAAGTACTTTTCTGCGGGAAGCAACAGTTTCTAAATGTACTTTACCAACAGTATTGAAACCACACGTGGTTGTACTGCAAAACCCAGTTGATTACAGAGGAATTTTTGAGTCTTTTCCATAAATATAATCACTAGCAAGTCCAAAAAAGCCATTTTTTGAAAGCTAATAATTTACATCTGAGACAGAAATAATCACCCATATCTAAATGCTACTAATAGATAATAAAGTTATATTTCTTTCTTAGGTTCCAAAATCATATGTGAGTCATCCATAACTTTTGTGGGAAACTCTGGGAACTTTTAATTTTTCCATTTTTCAGTGTGTATATACTAGACACTATACCTAATCAGTTTTAAAAACTGAAGATATTTATCCATTGTCACACATGTAGGTAATTGAGGATGAGGAGTTACTTGCAGAATACATTCTTTACCGCAAATATAGAATAGATATTAGTAAAACCTTCTTCACAGATGGTGGCTCAGCATGGAAAGAACGTGCCCACAAAAGCTGGGGAACCCCTGTGCGTGGAGATATTCAAGCCTTCACTAGACAAAGCTGAAAAATTTTCATTAGTTCAAGGGACTTCAAGAGATCTCAAAAAATGTTAAATAGGACTAATGTTGCAAACAGATACTGACTTTTAAAAAGCTGCCCGTAATAAATTCAGTGCCATCTACTAGGATGGGTTAAAATGTTCCAATTAGGTTAAAAGTGTCTCAGTATAATAAAAATACTAAGTTGATATTCATTGGATCGCAATATTTAGCGTAGGCAGAATTTATTTCCTTTCTTGATGTATGCCTACATTGAAAACAGGAATTTAAAATTGATCTTGTTTGAGTAGTTAGTGAACCAACCCTGAACCTGCATAAATTAGAAACTAAGGGTTATTAGTCATTTTATATAAATGACTTTGTGTTAATGACAAATATAATAATATTCCCATAGTACAGTAATCAATTTTCTAATACGTATGCAGAATTAACAATCTGACTTATAATTGTCTCATGAAGTAGGGCATGAAGAGTTCACATAGTTTGTAAATTAAAATCAATATTTTCAATCTCTCCTGAAGGTAATTTTCCTAATTTACTGGTCTTTTCCCTAACATTTATTTTGTCTTTTAATTATAAAATGGCAGGTTATTGATTTTTTTTTTTTTGGTATAACCTCCTACAGTCCCGAGTGCATTTTTATTGCCAACACAAGGGAGGTGTTTGCCCTTCTAATGAGAATCTTTAATTACCATTAGAAGAGTATTAATTTAATTTCATGAATTATGACATGCACTCCACCACACCTATGCAGAAAGTTATATCAAGATACTTCAGGTATTTCAGATTTTTTTTTCTGTTTATACATGCAGGCAGTTTGGGGGTTTTATAAAATGTGTGTCACATGCGTATTTTCTGTATTGTCTAAAAAATAAATTTTCTTAGACATTTAAACTTTCTTTTAAGCAATTTATTTAAAAACAAAACCAGAGCTCTATGTAGGTCTCTTAAAGTCATTAGAAAACATAACAGTGAAAGAGCAATTCAGCTCTTGTATGTCGTAATAGAATACTGCGACACAGCTTTCTTTTTGGGTTCCCCCCCTCACCTCACCTAGAGAAGAAGCAGTTGCTCTTTTGAAGATTATAAAATTAGAAATGCGATTGTTAAGACAGTCAGTTTCTAGGCAGTCTTTCGCTTAATTTTTGTCTCCAACCCTGTCATGTTCAAATTGTACCAACTCTTTCACAGTCAGTGCAAGAAGTTCCTTTACCTCCTAATAAATGATGAAAAATTTGGCCACTTCTAAAATAAAGATGATACATTTGCAGAGAAACTGTTGATTTAAAATACCTTTAATCTTCATAAATAAGTAAAAAACCAGAAGGTTATACAAAGCTGTCAGGATGGCACTGATGAATGGCAAATTCACCCATTTCTCAATTGCCAGTGAAGACACACGCCGCAAGGCTTAACCGTATTGTACATCATATCTGCCAACTCATTTCTGTGATTAAATATTCCATCAGTGCGGGCTATAAGGCGGTAAAGCTTAACAAGATTCATAAGATGCACCACTTGAATACACATAACTCACTTCCTTGGATAGAGAGCACCCCGCATGCAAAAGAAAATTAGAATTGAGTTAAATTACTCCGTAAGACAAGATCAATAGAGAAAGGAAAAGATCCCCTAATGCAATGCAAATCTAAGATATAGTTATGTCCTGACAACTTGAAGCAGACAATTAAAGTCAAATAGGGAGGAACACAATGTAAATCAACCCTGAAACCTTGAAGATAATGGTAAACAGTAAGACCAGTGACATGATTGTTATAGCTCGGCTTTTTTTCTGAGTGTAGACTTCTGTAAAAGAAAACCTTTATTGAGGAAACGTGTGACAGCTAAAAATGGAGACTGTAAGATACATAGCAGATGCACAACAGGCACTGTGTAAGCAAAATCTGACTTGGGAGCTGGAAAATACTATGTATTTACAAAACACTGTAGATTTTTCTTCATGAGTAGCCCTTCTAAGACTATTTTTCTGACTTGGAAATGCTCCCGCTGTAGTAAATTAGAGCCCTCTAGGTCGTATGGTAGCATTAATATGGATTTCCAGTGACATGTTCGTGAAATGTGATTTGAGGAGGGCTGTTGTAATTCTGAGGCCCAGCGAGGCTCCCTAACAGCTGACGACTGCCGATGTGCTGGTGAACTGGCTGAGTGGCACCCCTCCTGTCCTGCCCACAGAGCAGCTTGGGAAGTCCTGAACTGAGAGTTCATTTAAAAGACAGGGGGGGTGATTTTATTTCGCAAAATTCTACTTTGACATATATGGTAATTGATAGGTAGTTTTAAAAAAAATTCCTTATGTCTACATAGTCTTCCTCTAGTAAATAAAGTGATACTATTTAAGGGTGCTTTTTCCTCACAAGAAATAAATGCTTAATGAACATAGCATTTCCATTTCACCTTATCTTTTCCAGTCAGCTATATATCAAGTTCTCAGGCAGGTCCTAGCGAAGACAGAGTCTTCAAGTAAACTGTGACAAAAATTTCATTTCATTGCATAGGCATCCACTTTTAAAGCTGTCCCATAGTGACCCATAATTTTGCCATGTTAAGACAGAAGGTGTTATTTTCTCACAGGGGCTGGCAAAATACAGATTTGCAGTTTGGTTTCTTTACTAGGAGTACTCTGGTACTTTCTTACCATAAGTTGTTACGCTCTTTGTTTCTGTGGTTTGTTATAATATCATTTTTACCTGCTTATTGATTTTTATATAGTGTATATTTTATCTGTAAAACCTAGCATTCCTTTCAGCCTTAGGCAGTCTGAAAGCAGAGTTACATGTTGTTCGTTAAAGTTAGGACTTAAGACTAGTGAAGAACTGTTACAAGTCATGGAGCACAGCTCAGTGACAAGCAGTAGAGATCCCATTCTCCTTTTACTTAAGTGACTAATTACACATTGCTTTTCCTGAATAGTCATTAAGTGCTAGAAGTTTTTCATGGTCATGCTGTGTAGCTGAGTAGTTGTATTGACCTCAGAAACAGGCTTACCCAGTAAGGACTATTGAAGGCAGCCAGTTTCTTGGGCAGTTAGTAGTTATCATTCCAAGGTGGCCTGGAAAATTTTCCCCATCAGTTAAAATGAAAGAAAGAGGAAGAGCTTCTGCTTTTGACTCTTTTGTATGCCCTCAGAAGACAGAGGAATTTTAGATGCCTGGGGCTTTTTAGCATTCTGTGCATTTGGAAGCTAGCAGTATCCTCCAAGCAGCAGATGTTCTAACAAACTTCCTTTCACAAGTTTGTTTAAAACTTTGAAAAATGATGGTATATATAATTAAGAAGTGAAGAAATCCCATATATACATATATATATATATAAACATACATTTAAATTTTAAGAGTCATTCAGGGGAAGAGAGGATACATGCAAGTTTGCTAAGACTATTTCTCTTTGCTCATGTCCTAAAGCATCTATTTCTGGAGTGTAGGAGCACCTGGGATTCATTTCATCTTTCCAGTGTTTCTCTTTGAATTTAAATGACTCTTGCATAAGCTCAATACCCTAGAAACACTTCTCAGTGAAGGTGTTCGGAGTTTGTGAAGCTGAATGACATGCTTGCACAGCAATTCTAATCCTAGGGTAAAGGTTCACTCTACTGTATCAGTAAAGCATAATTTTGGTGAAAATCGGCTCTTACTATATAGATTAACTCATTTTACAATTTGATTACATACACTTAGATTTGAATTTACTTGGCAGATATTCCTAAATAACTGTATGCTCAACATTGTGAGATAAACAGTCTAAGTAATTTTCTAACTACAGAAAAATTAAATATTTATTGTCTAATATTCCATCTGTTATATAAAGAAGCTCCTTTTCAGAGCATGAAATAAAGCTGTAACTGTTGTTTCAGAAATCATAATGTGAAAGTACCATCATACAAATGATGATATCCTAGTTAGATTAACACCACTGATGCCAGCTAATGGATTTCTGAAACTTCTGTGGCGCTATTACGAGCCATTATAGTGGAAATACTGGTTTATGGAAGATTAATAAAGCCAGTAGAAAAATGGAATTCAGCATCCGTACTAGCTATTTACTAAAAAAAAAATCTTCCAGAATTAATTATGCCTTATGCTACATTATAATGAGTGTTTCATTAAAATGTATACCATCGTGGAAACTAAACAAGGATTATTCAAAGAATTATGCCAATGACTGTTATTTTTTGAAAGATTAGTTTAGTTAATTGGTTATACATTCAAATCTGGAGCAAGGTTAATTGATGTATATTTATCAATCTATCAAAGTCTTCACATTTTAAAGAGAAAATCGCAGATAGTGTTAGTATTCCCCCTTAAAGATGTTTCTTCCGTTTGGATGTATATTTAATAACACAGTATACACTTAGGCTTTGATACTGTTTTTATGAGATGTCTAAAAGAAATTCTGTACGCTTGATTATGGCATGGTAAATCTTGAACTGTAGATGAAGCTCTCTACCAGAGGACAGAGAATGGTTAAGAAGGGAGTTCTTGCTTCTTTGGTGGAAAAGGTTAGGAATTTTGACCAGTCTGTGACAGAGAAATTATTTGATACTGAATTATGATGAATTTGTGTACAATTAGAATCTTGAAAAACAGAAACTGTATATTTGCTGAAAGTTGGAGTTCATTCAGAACAGGGAAAAGGAGGTATTGGGTAGAGGGTGTGCTTGTTTGTTGGTACAGTCTTGCTGAGACAGAGGTCTTGAGTTTTCTGCAAGTCACCCGGAATTAGTACTACTGAGGTATCCCACTTGAGCTGCAAATGGTTGAAAATGAGGATAACACCTGTGAGAAGAGTATCACACTTGCTGTCTTCTTATATTTTACCTTGGACACACACTTTTGATGATTTTGAAAATTTTATTTTTTAAATTATAACCAACACATCAAAATGCCATCCTAATGATATCAGGATGGTTGAGACTGTAGGAGCAATATGAAGGTCCCATTGTTGCATTACAGTCAATGGCCTCTAAGTTAAAGTATTAAGATTGCACCTTGACATTTTGTAATCAAATGATCGGTTCAGCTGAATTGTGGACTACTCAAGTAGTCCTGCTCATCTCAGATACATACCTTTGTTTAATTTAATGCTGCCTTTATTTGAAGGAACATTCTTCTGTAGTTCTCCTCTTTTCCCCAGTGAACTGGTATAATACATCTGAGCAATCCCTCCACAGACCTAGCAGCATCATTGTGGAATACAGCGGTGATCATACTCTAACCTGGACATTTCACGCCCATGAAATAAGATTTTTTGACACTGGGCCAGACACTTCTTAACAAAACTAGAGAAATGTGAGTTGGGACTGAGTTCTGGAGGTCATGCAGTCCCAACTTTCTTATTCAAGTAGGACTAACACCAGTGCTAGATCAGGTGAGCAATGAATTTGTATAAATCTACAAGGACAGAGATTTATTATCATTCTTGTGTAACGTTTTCCAGTGGCCTTCCTAGTGAAAAGTGTTTTCCTAATGTCCAACGTAAACCTCTAAAGCTGCAGTTGGTGGCCATTGACCCTTTTGTATTTCATCTGCTACCATTACAACAAGATTTTGACTATGTAACCTTTGTAACTTCCCTTTAAGTAGCGAAAGCTGTTGGATTACATTTTAACTTTCTCTTTGCCACACTAATCAAGTTCAATTCCCTCAACCTCCCTTTGCGGGAGATGAGCTTGAGACAATCTTGGTTTCACTCCAACATACCTTTTCCAGTTTATCCACGTTTCACTTGAACTGAAGTGTCAGTAGGTTTAAAAACTGGATATGAGTATTCCAGGTACAGTCTTGTTGGCACCAAATGTACGTGTGTGTTGAGGGAATCACAACAGCTCTTGCTCTGCTGTCCATGTTTCCGTGTTTCACCTAGTATGTGGTTTGCATTGTTTGTTTAAATATTACTTGAATAACACAAAAGAAAGCATTCCAGTCAAGTGGGGGCTGTACTGTCCTTTCTTGGTTTTTACATTGCTTTTCATTTCGTGTATTTTTTTTTTCAAATGTTTTTTAATGTATATATAATTGCTTAATTTTTAAAGGGCTAAAAAGGTAGTTAAGTACTGTTTTTTACTCATGTAGAGAATCTTTTGAGGAAAAATGCTTGGAGTTCTCTTAAATGTCATTTGTTGGTTAGTGAAAATGTGTTCTATGATTTCATTATTAGTGACAGAAAATAAATAAATATGGTGGCAACCTAAAACTGTCTAATTATAAACACTATGCTGAGATATTTTTTCCCACAACCATATCCCTGGCATCCTCTTGTTATTACATTAGTTTGCAGCATTAGCATGGATTTTAAGTAAATCTGAAAATTATCCTCACTTGCCCCATTCTGGCTTGGAGTTTGCAGAGCAGGTTTAGTCCGTGTGAAATAGATCCTGTTTACAAGAAACTGCCCTGGGAGCTGTACTGCTGGCCCCACGTGCACACTCACTGTCGTGTGTCACGCAGATCCGCTTTTGGACAGCTTTGAACTGTGTGTGCTGGTGTTGTCTGCTTCAGGGGACAAGACTAAGCCTGGTCCAGAGTAAACCCTCCAGACTATGTGTGATGTAGGTTTAGAGGCCGGATATAAAACCAGCTGGTTGATAGCTACGGAAACTGCCTCACCAATTACTTGGCAATAGAGGTCAGAC
Organism: Nycticryphes semicollaris; assembly: GCA_013400055.1. Lineage (NCBI taxonomy): Eukaryota > Metazoa > Chordata > Aves > Charadriiformes > Rostratulidae > Nycticryphes > Nycticryphes semicollaris. Next base: position 480,537 of record VXBJ01008285.1, read on the forward strand.
TGGGTGCACGCTGTCTGGGCCTGAGGTCTAGGCTACACTATGCCTGGTGGTTGTCTGATAGAGTAAAACTGAGACAGTAGTTCAAATACCAGCTATGGATATACGTAAAAACCAATGGTTTAAAACTCTCTCAGAGGAAAATTTAAGACAAACTGCAAGGTCATCACTAGAACACTTGTTTGTTCAGGACTGGGTGGGATATTTGCAGTGCTAGATAAGTTTAGGGCAGTTATGCAGAGGAATAAATTCCTCTGATTAGAAGAATAACAAAGTTAGAAAGATCCATGTGTTAGGATGGACAGGCAGGCACAAAACTATTCTGAAATGTAAAGTAATAAAGTAATATATGAAATGTGAAATTAATACAGTTAAGTGGAATGGAAAACAACTCTGCTATGTGTTAAACCTTGATTACCTGTGTAAATTAATGCTAAAACAGTTTGAGATTATGTCAAATTGTATTCCAAACACAGAGCTAATGTTTTCTAGCTTGTCTTCCACATTTTTTTTTCACATTTGGGGCACTGTATGACAGAATTTCCAATATATTTGCATTATAACTGGATTTCATGGTACTTACTGAGAGTAAATTCCAGAATAGTGAGTTTTCATGCATTTACTTATTTGTGGAGGTAGCTGAGATGAAGCTGTGCTTTACAATGGTATCCGATCTCCGTCAGGTTTTCTTTGTGAACATTTTTTTGGGGAGTCTCCAAGCACAGAACTGCTTCTAGTAAAAGTGAATGGTTTGGAAAGTTTGGCAACATTGCATTAATGTTTTTGTAATGTTTTTTCATGCTCCCGAAATTCTGGAATCTAAATGGGGTAGGGAAGAAATAGACTAACGAAAGCCAGGATTATGCATGATGATTCAATTTTTGCTCTTTTATATTCTCAGCTTGTCTTTCAGAATAGAATTCTATTTGTGAGTTAAAACCAGCATCCATTGGGGTAAGCAAATAGAACTGAGGGATTAGTAATTTGCATCTCTGCATCTAATTGCATTAGATTTGCATCTCTGTCTTATCAATTTACTGAAATAGGTAATTTACACAGAAAATAGTGTCTTGACACAATATGAGAGGGTAAAGTATAAACACGTCTACTGGTAATCCCTCCAGGGCCATGGTGAAACCGTGGTGTTCATGTTTGAGCAGAAAGGCTCCAGTTTCATTTATTCTGGTTTTATGTTGCAGTCTTCTTTCATCAGGCAGATGTGTGAATGTGACCCATTTCCGTTATCAGCAGAATATGAATGCATTTTTTATATTCTCAAGTATCCTATTTCAAGAATAATATGATACCAGCTCAGAGTTTATATTTATGCTTCAGAATTTGTCCCGTGTTTGTTTCTCAAAGGTACAAATGAACCAAGAGTAACCATCATTTCTATGGTTTTTAGTCCGTGAGGAGGACCTAGAGCAATTAGGCATGAGGATTTGATTTTTAAAGGTCCTGAACAACTTCAGTGGGCTACATCTTCCAGTGCAAGATAATGAGAGTGAATGTCACTGAGTATCAACTTGTGTGTCCTTGAATTTGTGTGTGTATATATATGTGTGTCATATAGTACACCTGTGTGGTAGGAAAGTTGCAGTTATGGGCAATACTGACAGCACCATTGCAATTTTTTCCATGATTAAATAGCGGATTTCCAGTTTTAGGCATTTTGTTAACAGTCTGTGAATAAGGATTTACACTTGGATGCCAGTGATAAACAGTCACTAACAAGCACAGGTAAACTCTCTAGGCTTGTTCTGTAGTTTTGTACAAGCAGCAGTTGAGTTTGTGTGGCAGCAGTTTCATTTTGGTTACAGTGCAAGCAATGTATGTGGCTGATTAGTCATTTTTAAATTGTATTTGGAAAAGGAGGCTTATTGCAACTGTTTCACATGGTGAATGGAAACATTACATACAGTGTGTGCTCTTGAGCTGGCATGAATTTGTCACATACCAACAGTACCGTGACACAACCTAAATATGCCATTAAAAATCAGTGATGATTGTCAAGCTGTTCCTTCCAAAGCAACCTTCGAGAATTTTAGTGAATTGTTAGTTGAAGTATTTTTCAACTTTTCATTAATGAAGCAGGCAAAGCTTTAAAGCGAGGAAAAGGATGTTGACGTGGGAGCAGAGCTTAAAAGAACTTGCTTCCCAGCTCCTGTGCTATCTCCAAGGTCTTCCCAGTCTAAGGCACCACAGTACATACTGGTAAGTAGTTAGATCAGTTGAGTATTGTGTGTCAGGCCCTGTAGAAGGAGAGATCCGTGTTACCTTGTGATGAGTTACATACAGAAGGAAGTGGTGGGGAGAAGGGAAATCAGGAGAACCTCACATAAAACGCTTACCAGAGCTGCAGGCTTTGTTGTTTATCCAGTTTTTACTGACATCATATAAACACCTACCAGTCCCGTTATGTGACTTAGTATAATGGACACTGAGTGTGTATAAAAGGGAGGGAGAACTCTGTTTCCCAAAATCATGGAATGATATGAACAGCAAAGAATAACTGAAAGGATGGCTTAGAAATGATGTTTGTTGTAACACACATTGCTGTTCTCCGAGTTGTCATTCTGTGAGCCGTTACCAAAGTTCACTGAGTGTTTTGGTGGTGTATAATAATATATTTTTAATATATTGGAAGACAGACAGGAGGTGTGTATTTTTGCATTATACTATTTTATTCCTTGTTAATAATGCATTAAAGAATTAAATGAATCAACACAACCATCCATAGACGGTTGTGTTAATATCTGAAGGAGTATTATTCCATTTATAGAAAGACCCCAAGTAACTGAAGCCACTCAAGGAGCACCTTTTTGAATTAACAGTGGATTTTAAAGCATAATAAGGCCATGTAGTTGGCTATAGATAATGAAGACAAAGAGGACACTTAGCAACTATTACGTATTCAAGATGCACTCTTTAAATTCCCTAATCAGATAGGACAACAGGAGCTAACATACACTATTATTGTACAGCAGTGGCCTTTTAGTTAGCTGTTTTTGATCCATTTCTGTGACATTTTTTGGAATAACCCATCATAGAACAAAATTTCAGACCAGAACAAAGATAATGCTATTTCTGTTTGGAAAGGCAAACATTAAATTACACTTTTAGAACAGCAAATCAAGAGCAGACATGGATATTTTACAAGGATCTTTGATATACTAGCAAATCTCCTGATATGTTTATGAGAGATGAATCACAGGGATTGGAAATAGTTTCTTCATGCATTGCATATGGAAGAGAAATTTAGTGTATAGCAATACGACTTGTTGCAAAATGTATTAAAAAAAACCCAGTGATCAAAGTGACTGAGAAAAGACTGGGCTATGTACAATCCAGCTTTGTCAGGGAAAGGGAAAATGAAGTAACAATCACTGAGTTTAATAAATAGTGCAGCTTTTAGATTAGACTAATAAAAATAACATTTTATAATAATATAGACAAAATGAGACACAAACATTTTTAGCTTTTGTTCATTCTTTCCCATAGATTTGTTTGGGATGATTTTGGTAGATAGTATTGTAGAATGTATGAACTGGTACTTAATTGCCAAAAGCAGTAAGAGGTTTGTATTGGTAACACAATAGAATAATTATGTATAAAGAAAAGCTGCTTTACCTGGGAAGCTATGTGCACAATGGATTAGAGCAATGTAATCTTCACTAAATCTCCTTGTGTGTAGTAAACTCCTTAATTCGTATGTTATAAACTCTGATTTTAGCTACTGGAACACTAATACCCAATGTGGACTGGTCGTGGATACTGACTTCATTAATTTCTGCCACTGACATTCCTATGTGATTACCCTCTTGTTACAACGGAGGTAGCTGTACCCTATATAGACCTTAGTAACCCTATCAGATTCGGAACTCTCTGAAGAGCTTATATGAAGCTGTGATTTTTAGGATTCCCAGAGTGAAAGTATGAAAGCAGTTTTTCCCCTTTATTTCAGTTACTTACTGGGGATTTGTTCTGGAGTGTAAGAGAGTACTAAGGTATAACTTCCATCCTCTCCCCTTTTGTAAATACCCAGAAATCCTGGGGGAATAAGTAACAGCATGGTAAATTGGAAACTTCTTGTTCGTGGGCAAAGGTACTAAAGCCATGTACCCTGGGGAGGTGATGCATTGTAAACTCAGGTTCTTGGTAATGGTATATCGACTTCATACGGTTTTGGTAGTGAAGGTTTCTAAAAGTTTCATCTGCTTCCTGTGACAGGAGAGAGCTATTCCCTTGCAACACTGTTAATTGAACATCAGCGGTGTAATTTGAACTAATGGTATGATTATTTTTCTGCTGAAAATGTTTCAATTTCTGTTTCCACAAAAGATGCAATAGGAGATTCAAACTAGTTGTGTGAATTCTTTAAACTTATTAAAAAGCTTTACTTCTAAGCTGTCTGTAGTGCTGGATACACAGTGGTTACAGTTAGACCCAGAAGCTATCTTTAGCAAGAGTGATTTAACATCCTTTAAAGTTTACTGGAAAGTCCTCCTTGGCTTGATCCTGGTTACTACTTCTTAGCTACCCAAGTATTTGAGAAATACAATTAACTTAGTCATATGTCATGTACGAGCTGGTGAGTAGCCTATGCATCATCACTAGTACAATGGTATTTCTACTTATGCTCTGTAATTTATATAAATATTGTAAATAAGAACAATACACAAAAAATATTTTTGAAAGTATGAAAAAAATAAGAGAAATACTTTTCAGCAAGTATCTTGGAACCACTGGGAGTTGGATTTTTGGTATTCTAAAAATACTCATGACTTCACATAATTTTCCTCACACTGTCCTGAATTTTTAAGAGTAATTATTTTCTCAAAATAGCTACAGTGCTTCATCAAAAGACCTAATCAAACAGTATGTTCTTATTGTGGGATTGTAGGAGAAGATGTCGGAGGAACAGGAGTAGGAGTAGGAATATTTTTTCTTGACCTTGAAAAGTATGTTTTGGCCCATGCTGCCAGCCTGTATAGCAGGGATGAGCAGTGAATCACTCTGGGGGGATGGATGTGATCTGTACTCATCTGCCACTGCTGTGCCCTGCCCCAGCACAGCAACCTGCTGTGAGTGGCACAACCACGCCGGCTTGTCCACTCCAGACCGTCCTCCCTGCTACACCCAGCAGTGTGGCTGACTCAGTTTCCCTTCTGAAACTGGGCTATCTAAAGGTCTCCTGTGTGCCTGTAGTGAATACACTTTGCAGGTATATATGCTAATATTTTTCTGATCTTTTTTATGGCATGAGTCCAAGGGGTTTTCTGCTGCTGATCTCCAAAATCCCGTATCACTGATCATATGTCTGCTGTGACCAAACAAGGAGATGCTTATATTAGAGAAAAGCAAAAAAACATGCAGTTTGTTCTTTGTGAGAAAATATCAGCATTGCAGAACTAAAGAGGGACTCTTGCATGACCATAATTTTTTGAAGTCCATCAGCTCCATTATATTATTAAATTACAGTTTGAACAGACATATTAAGAACTTTGTATTGAAATCCTCTTTCTTAAAGCAGAAAAAACCCCAAACAACCAAGCAACCATTCCTTGCTCTGTCAGAATAGAATTTATTCTAGAGAAAAAGTTTGGTTGTTGGGTTTTTTTCCCCATTAGGGAATTTATCGGTTGTGTCAGTGTTCTGAAGTTTATCCAGAAGATCTTACTGTAAATAATTCAGTCTTTCCCCACTTGTATTAATTGTGATGAAAATATTTTTAATGTCAAAATTAGGTGCAGCAAAAACAATTTCTCACAAAAGTAGATTAAAAAGTTCCATGTTTTTCTTAAATAATCTAATAATATTAGTTTAGGTATTGGTATTACTTTTATGTACAAATTTGAAGGCTGATTGTCAAAATATAATTAGAATGCTCTATGCAACAAATTAAATAACATTCTAGTAGCATGGATGAAAAATGCATCAGTTTTGAAGTACTTTCATTAGAAATTAGAAGACTTGAGTAGGGAAAAGTAGATTTCTATGAGATGAAATCAGAAAAAATGTAAGAACGTCAGCTCTAAAGAAAAAGAAAATATACCTGTGGACCATGGAACAAGCAAAATACCATCTAGAATTTATATTGAATAGTATAAATAAATTATAATCTTTAATTTTTGAAGATATATATACATCTACTAAATATACTTGAAGTCATTGTAGTTGCATTATTCTTAATGCCTAATGAAAATTACTGATTGTAATAATTCCTTCCTTTCTACATTTCACTTGCTTGAATTAATGCCTCTGTGCCTTCAGCTCACTCTTGTTTTCAGGCTCCTGTAGTAGCCCAGGCTTTGAAGCATCCATAGTGTTAAATACATCCATATTCCACTGTACACATTCCTGGTATGAAGCATGTTGAGAAGTCCTCTTTGTCTACTAGCTTGAAAATGATACTTGCTAGTAGGTTCTCAGTAGGTTTGTGGTCATTTAACAGCTTCCAGTTGTGCGGTTTTTTGGCAGGCTGAGAGATACAGGTGTCAATGTAGTCAGCTATGTGCTATCTTTAAAAAAGGGGGAGAAAAGAGAGAGTTTTAGTTTTTGTCTTTCAGATTAGGAGTAGGTGGCTGGAAAAAAGCAAGCATCTCCAAATTCTGTTAGTTAAGGGTGTGCTTTTGTCTGCAAGGTAAGAAGCATATTTCACGAGATTTCCAGTGCTCTCAGTTTTAACTAAATTGCATAAATTACAAGAATTATTTTCCATCGGCATTTCCTGTATTTCCACTTCAACTGACAGCTGCAAGCAATAATCTAAGAACTGGTTAATGACAGAAAAAAATTTTAAACTATTTTTTGAAAGAACTCTGGTCTGGTAACTGAATGCAAGTTGAGAATTGCTCTTATGATACTGTATGGAAAGCACACCTACTCTTTTCCACCAGTCTTGCCCTTCCAAATGTATTTGGCTCCACTTTGTTGACTTACACTGCTTATAAGTCAATGCACAACTTCTAAAGTCTCACAAATCTCATAAATGCAATTATTTTTGAAATTGTGTGATTCGTAGATCCTGACAGCTTGAAGTATGTCAGTGTATTTATGTATATAGAATTGTGTGTGTGCATATACAGGTATATACACATATATCTGCTGATAGATATATATGCTGATACATATCTGATGTGTCACATCCTGCTCTTCCTGATGGACTGTATTCCAGAAGTGCAGAAGGCTTTTTTCCTATTATCAAAGTATAGAAGTTTCTAGCTGTAATCAATATTCAATCTGTATTCAGCTAAGATTGCTAAAATAGAATTTTAAGAAAGATGTTGAAATAGTAAGGCATTTTATTTAAGCTCATGTTAAAAAAAAAAAAAGGAAATAAGCCTAAACTTCTGTCGCTTGTTCCAAATGAACATGCATTGCAAAAGTGTTGTTTTAAATTGATTTGGCTATTACTTTTCCTTTGCTTTCTGTTTTAAAAAATGGTTTTGTTTCTTCTATTTGATTTTGTTCTCAATCCTGAATCCAGCTTATATACTGGAAGTTATGTATTTCTCATTTGAGCAAAAAATACTGGAATCTTCACATGTATTAGTAATATTTTCGTTTTACTTGCATCAGTGTTAATTTAAGTGATATAAGTGAGGTGATATGTGGCTTAACGTCTGTGTATGGGTGCCGTGCAGTCTGATTTATCTGCTGCATTTGCTTGAGCAGCCAGAGCTGCGGAGATGAGAAGATGGTGGGTGGGTGGCTGCCATTAGCAGCAGAGCCAAGTAGGTAGGTTCTGCTCCAGAGAGATGGGGCTGAGAGGGAGAGAGAGGAGCTGGGTGAGGGACTGGGAGGTGCTGGGAGTGCACAGGGCGTCTACCACCTTCCCCGGGTGATGAAAAGGGTGTTTGGGTTTTGGGGGATGTCTGTGTGTTGCTTTTTCAAATGTAAAATTGTACATGTTTATTGGGGCTCTTTCTGCTTTGAGGTCAAAGGACAAGAAGTGCCCCTGCTTTACCTCACTGCTCTGCTTATGACTTTATTTCTGTTTTGAGATAAAAATCGAGGTTTAGTTCCAAAACCAGATACCACTCTCTCTCTCTTTCTTGTAGGCAGGGTGCTGCTGTGCCAGGCAAACCAGGAGGGATCTCCCGTGTACAGTGCCCCCAGTTCACTAGTATACACATCCACAAGTAAGCTAGTGTTACGGCTCTTTCGTTGTTTGTTTTGTGACAAAAGCACATTAACGTGAAGTAAGCCCCCTGAAACTGTAAACTTTCCCAATAGCTCTTGTTAATGTGGTATTTATAAACATGTGTTAAGTAATGTCAACAGTTAATTTAGTGGTTTTAGTTGCTTCTTTATCCTCAAAGTATATATATATATATTTATTTTTCAATAAAAGATGGCCTATATTGCAATGTTCTATGGAATTGGTCAAAAATTCTACAGTAACAATGACATTTTTTTGGAATCCAGTACTGTTGCACACTCTGCATTTTGTGTAGAAGATGAAGTTGCATTTCTTTTTCCTTCCTGGTCACGAAATTAATTTAATAAAGAGAAAGTCTCATATCATGCCAGCATTTTATTATATCAGGAAGAAAATAGGTACAGAGTCTTACTTACAAAAGGAAAAAGACTGCCTCCCAGAGGGTATTTTGAATTATAAAAAGCTGCCCTAATAAAAATAGCAAAGACAAGCGAAGAGCATAGATGGCTAGTGGCCATTCTGCTCTACAGTGCTTTGGAGTAGCAATGTCTCCTGTAAAATTCTGCAGCAGAAGTGGAACTGGTTCTTCTGAGAGTGCTTTAGATCTTATTGGTGGTACCACTGATGCCCAGTCTGAAATCTAGGCAGATGAAGAAGCCTCTGTCTTAGTGAAACAGTAGTAACTGCTGTTTGCTGAATGAGTGAAGAGCATTTGCTATGTGTTCTTAGCACTCTTCTGCAAAGAAAATGTTTTGCATTGTCTGACGTAACGACATTATCAGATATGCTCTTTATGAAGATTGTATTCAATCTAGACTGCTCTTTTAAAGTTTATCTACACTTATCTAGTTCTTTATTCATTAAACAGATGAGCACAAAAGAGTTCCATAGTGATCATCTCTATAGTCTTGTAACTCTCTCATGTCAAAGGCTAAGAATATCATCCCTTAAGCTTTTATAGCATCAATATGAGATCTAGTTTCAAATCAGGAGTCTACAAATACATAGTGAACTAACAAAATATATGAAGTGTTTTTAATTGGAAATGAAATTATCAATTAAATCTGCTTTTGCTTCCAGATGCTGCAAGAATATTTTGTACTAGTTCAGCTTTCCCAAGCAATGGAGGTTTTTTTAATCCTTGTAGTAACACAGGGATGAAATACTGTCTAAATCAGTGGTCCCTATAGTACATTTTTATTGTGTTACTCCTTTTTGACCGAAACACCAGTGTTTTGACTGAAATACCAATCTTTGACAGAAATTCTTATCCTAGAAAATTATCCAAACATTTTGTTCATCTCATTGTTAGGCAGCTTCTTTTCAAGGACAAGGGGTAGGTTTTGGTGTTATAATTTCTGGAAATTACTCTAAATAGAGCTTTTCTTAAGTTTATCCTGTTGCTCCTATTGTCTCACTGAGTTCTGTCCTAGAAATTCTAGAAATTTATTTCTGGGGCTGCTGGTTACATCATACAGTATCTCCACTGTTATTGTGTAGCTAGCTAAGGTCTATACTTCAGTTTCCATTATTTCTCATGAGTCAATCCCTTTGAAAAATCTCATTTTGCAGTGGTGCTCCTTGAATAATGATAGCTAACAAGCATCTGTTTGTTTTCAATGATGCCAAATACATAAGTAAACAGACTTTGCCTATCTGCCTCCCACTGGGCAACGTGTAATACACAGTTTCATAACAGAGATTGCTGGTAGCCCTTGCGGTAGAAACTGTTACACTTTTGTTGAATCTGTGTGTCTGCAACTCATGATTTGTCTTTCATTATGTATATATTCCATATTGCCAAAATGCAGTTTCCCCCACAGAGTCACAACTCCTAATAATACAAAATCACTATATTTACTAACGATTGTCATTATTTTTTTTATTTCTCTGTATTATAAAGCTTTCAATAAAGACGTAAAATAGTTCCATTTCTATAGAAAGTTCTACTAAGAAGTTAATAGAAATGAGGCTCATTTTTGTCTCATTTCCCTCCTTCTATTATTTTCAAGATCTTCTGTACTGTAATGCTTATTTGTAATATTGAAATGATAACATAATTCAACACTAATGTCTGGGAGACTGATACTTTTACTTTTATCATTCCATGTAGACAGCAATATCGCAGCCTTCATCTTTGAAAAATTTGCTAATCGTTTGTTGTGTTACTTACAGTATTGTAACCATGTAATATTTCAGAACAGCTTCCAATGTAAGAATTAAGAGGTTTTAAACTTGTGGTTCTTTGAGCAGAAGGGAAAGAGTCAGCTGAGATTTTTAAAGCTGTCTGAGAGGTTTGGAGTTCATTAAATGCTAATGGCATTTAGGAATTTTCAGAAGAGGATAAGTCCCCATTTTTAGGAATGTTGTCTTTAACTTAACCATGTTTTGCCTCTGAATTATATTCTATAAGAAATGAAGGACAGAAACATGGTTGTAAAATGTGTTTTTCTTAATTTGACTAGCTGTATTTCTTAATATTTTAAATTTTCATTGGTCATTAGTAGTCTCTGATGACTGTACACTTCTACCCCATTTTTTTGTCTAGTGAGAAAGCAGAGTGCAGTTGTTAGAGCTGCTCTTTCCCTTCTGGTGTTTTATTTCCCCAGGATATATTTTATGTATCACATTGTACGTTTCCCAGTACAGTGATTAGTTACACCTCTGAATATGACAGGAGATGGAAACATGGCTCTACTTCCTTCCATCACTTCTGGCCCTTTGCATACTACGGAAAGAAATGAGCTGTTTCTTCTGCAAGCAGTGGAACAAATCAGTAGCAATAGTCTCTCATGCCTCATCTGTTCTCTTATGCTGAAGCAGAAGATGGGACCTGGATCAGTTTTTCATTTGCACATCTATTCTGGGAATAAATTGTTATCTAGAAAGCATAGTTTCAGCATGCAAATGTGTTCACGTCCCTTGATGGGACAGATTCTTTGTCTTATTGAGACAGTCAAAGTAAGGAAGTTCATGGTCTCGTCTTGGTTGCTGTAAATTCCCATAGCTCCCACATCTTGAGGACAGAACCAATACAACTGATTTCAGTTAAATCCTTCATCATTATCCTGATGCAGAACGTAGACAAGTAGAGAAGGAGACACATCCAGAAAGTAAAGATTAGAGTACACCAAGTCCCAGTGAGTAAGTAAGCACTCACTGGAAGCTTCCAGGAGGCCCATGGTATTTCACTGAAACTTAGTGAATCCATTCTCTGCACGTAACTGACTGTGTCCTTTTTCCCCAACTTCTTTAGACTAGTTGCTTCCACAGGAAATTGTAAAATCCTGAATAAATCTGTATCTGCTGTTAAACAAGCAATGTATCTGGAAAAATTTTGGAACTTCTCCAAATTGAAGCCACTTGAGAATAGGATTCATGTATTAAGACCCTGCTGGACAAAAGGAAGATTCACAAAAGAAGAAAAATGTATCTGTATCACTGTTCCAAAGGACAGTCATATAGCTGTGTATGTATGGTTAAAACAGGCAAAAATAGTGATCTGAATTTATGCAAGGACTTTTAGAAACTGTCCAGTGCCTATTTTCCCCATTTTTCCATAATGTAGAAGGGCCTGAAAATGTTAATGAAATAGAAGTTAATGGGAGCCAAAACACGGGAAAGAAGGAAGACATGAAGCTGTAGAATCCTAGAATGAGTCAGGTTGGAAGGGCTAGGTTGCACCTTTAAGGATGGAGACTGTGACAGCCTTTCTGGGTCATCATCTCCATTGCTTGAATGTGCTAATGTTGGAAACCTCTCTTCCTTCAAGTTGTGTTTCTTGTCTCTTTTCTTGCCACTGTGGGCCTCTCTGAAGAGCCTGTCTCCATCTTGAAAACCTTCCCTGCCCTTTCATGGCAGGGCCTGGAAAAGGAGAAGCACCTGCCAGTAGAGAACTTCTACCCTGCACTGGTGTAGCATGGAAGCCAGCCTGAAGCTGGGCATCACATTTGTCAGAAATTTACAGATGTGCATACCCAGATCCCGTGGAAGGCAATGGGAGAGAGGTTACAAATTTTAATTCAAGTTCCAAGACAGCAAAGTATATTTAATACTCTAAGTCAAAGCTTTGATCTTTGTAACCTTTATGGATTTTTTTAGCTCTAAGTAAAAATAAAGTTATCAGGTATGTAACTACTAGTAAATTTCTTCTGAGCGTGCATTAGAGGGACAGTTCACTGGACTGAACAGCTAACATGTATGGTAAAGCAGGGGATTGCAGCATACCTTTGTTCAGAACGATGCACGGATGAATGTCTAGATTTCCCAAATGTTTTGCATGCCCATAAAAGAGAATTTTGCCTTGACTTACTTCAACGAGTACATTTTAAACTGATGTCAGTTTTGGCTAACGTTTTCTAAATGTTGGAGTTGTTTCATCTTAAGTAAGCATGCTTGTCAGTTCCAAAGTATACATACTTTTTTCCATAAATTTTCATTTTTGATTAAAAATACATAAATCTTTCATACTGAAATAACATGATAGAATTAAGAAAAAATGAAAATGCCCAAATATTATATTAATTTATTCTATTTTATCATACTGAAGGGCAAATTAAGTTGATGGCCCATTTTGTAATTGATATATCGATTACAATTTTGCAAGAAGTGGTGGTGGAACTCAGCAAAAATGATTGAGGTGGTACAAATGCTTATAAATCTGTCCCACGTTGTTCTTGTTCTTTAATTGTAATTGTCTGATAAAACTTCCATCAGTTTCTGTAATTAACCTAATGGTCTAAATGAATTTCCAGATCACTGGTTATTCATTTCAATATAGAAAATGCCATTACGTTCAGTTTAATTAATACAAAGTAAGTTCACAGTACATTGTATCATTAGAATAGAATTGTAGTGGTTTAACTGTTTCAATTATGAATATTTTTTTACTCTTCTTTGTCCCATTTATGGACCTGAATGTTCATTCTCTATTTATACTAAAATAGTACAAAACCTTTTGTAATTGAAATATTTTAAAATCTAATGCCCTTCCAGTTGCCATCCTCAAAATATCGATGTAGGTATATTTTTATTTATCATTTCAACTATTCTTAAACAGAATTCGGTCAGTGCCAAATCCGTAATCCCACGATATGCCCTAGAACATCTTATTTGTCTTGATATTCCTTTCACAGAAGTACATATGACAGATAAATACTCACCAGAGAATACTTTTGCTTTACGTCAGGCAGATATTAAAACAATAAACTATGTTGCCCTGGGATCTTAGCTTATGAGCAACCAGAAAACAACAAGGCAAAGATGAGATGTTTTTGAAAGGTGGGAAGGCAGTTCTTTTAGAAAATTCCCTGGAAACATTTGGTGCTGTGATTTTTTTGACAAGAAATATTTTTGATGCTTAAGTTATTTTTAAGCAAATCAGGAAAATATATTCCATTACTTCAAGCGGGCATTAGAAATGTTGCTAAATTTTCCTTATAATCCTAGCAATTCAAAGTTATGTGTTATATGCTAGGAGAGAAGAAGAATCTACAGCAGAAGCTTAAAGTATTCATTGCATTATATAGGAATTTTGATTTTTAAATATGTTCTCTATTAAAAACTTATGTATTAGAGACATCTTTTTAAAAGAGATTTTTTTGGGGGGGTCTTTGTTTTGATTCATAGAAGAAGCATAGTTCAGGACTTTGTTGATAGGCATAGAATAAATATAGAAAATCACAACTACTAAGGAAACAGCATATTTGATGGTAGAATTTAGTCCATTTGAGAACTCATTGCACTACAGAAGTGAAAATTAAGTAAAATCTGTATTTGTCAGTTGAATTTTCTCACTTAGAAGGATGTTACTTGGCTTAAGAATTTTAGTAAACTAGTATGTATGAAACTATTTTCATGTTTCTTTTTTCAGTGAGGGTATTCCAGCTTTTATTTTTCTGTGGCATTACTAATGGATTGAAGTAAGACCTCTGACCTCTTGCATTCTGGGATGTTTCCAGTACCAGGGATATTACATGGGGAAAATACAAATTTTCAAAAGGTGATTTCAAGTGTGCTTTTGAGCAGAATAATTATTGGAAACATTCAGTTTAGAAACCATGATTCAGTTGATTTTGTCAAGTTTAATCTGCTGCACACATGTAATTACCTGAAAATTATATTGTAATGATGATAGTCTTCTTATAGCATTATCCTGAGACTCCAAGCAGCTGAAGTGTAGGTGCTCCTAGCGTTTGGTATATCCTTGTCTGGGTTTTGTATGTAAAACATGATTCACTGTTATTAAATCAAATGGACATATGTTTTATAGTAATAGCATCAATGATTAGTTTGTTCTGATTATACTATTGTAGTTTTTCTTTATTTATTTCTTGTGATTTTACTGTTGCTGATGAGGGAGAGATTGTTTTATAAGCTTGCTGTTTTGAACTAATACATGGGTCCGGAGGAGTTTAAAGAATGAATTTTTTTGTAGTACAAATAATTTGCCTATGCTACTGTATTTGTAAATTAAATGTAAAAAGGTTTATGCAAACAAAATATTTAATTGGTCTGTTTTCTCTTAACCTAAAATGAAATTGCTTGTCGCTTCATCACGATTAAAATACATATTAGTAGATTGTATTTACCTCTTTGTGGTTTTGTCTGCTTTTTATTGATTCACAGAAAAATGGTGGAGCTCCCCTGCAAAGGAGTTCTGTGATTTAAGCCATTGTACGACTGAGATTTATGAATGAAACAGTGCAAAAATCTTGTCCAAAGGGAAATGTTCACACGTTTGAGTAGACCAGGATACTAAAAAACCTCATTGCCGAACATTTAGGAATCAAACTATCTTTTTAGCGTGCTTCCTGAATTAATTAATTGCATTTATTTATAAAGTAAATAGAATCACTGGGTAGTAACCCAGGAATAATACGAAAAGTATTTTAAATGGCAACTAAGATGTATATAGTTGCCCCGAATCTATAAATATTGGTTTCGTTTCACCGCTGCAAATCTGTTTTTAAGTGCCTTGCTGTTCATACTCATTCTTCTGTTAATCTGTTTAGTGATGGTGCAATGTTTCTGAACTAGCATGCTTCAGTTTTATAAAGACAGACATATCCTGAATTGCGTGTTGCTGACTTTTTTTAGCTTAAACACCATCCTACACCTGTGTAGTGGGAGACGACTGGAAATGTATGCAGAATATTTTTAATAGTAAATTGTGGAGAGTGTCTTTGTCCTTTAGTTGGGCACCTCATTCATCTTAGTGCTTTCCTCTTAATGGAGAGATGTCACTTGGCCACTGGCAGTACTCATGTCTAACCAAGGAGTTAGGACAATAGGACTGTTTGAAGTTACTCCACTCACTATAGAGATAAATAGAACTACATTTAGCCTTATTTTACATTATGAACTATAATGTTCTTGTACATAGGATCCTTTGTGTAGAGTCCTATATACAAGCTACTGATGTTTCCTTAGCTTTGTATTCTAGGTGCTGTGATACTCATTTTCAGTCGGTAGGTGCGCACAGGTGACCATACATTTCAGGTCATTCGTCTGTCAAATGTAAAGTTGTTAGTTTTGTAGTTTTCAGCTTACCCTGTAAGATTTGGTTTAAGAAAAGACTTCAGTGTCATTCTCTGTGCATTGTGTGGCAGTTGTTATTAAGTCATGGCTCTTAAAACTATGTTGTATGCAGCAAAATTCTTCAACCTGAATTTTGCAAATAGTAAGTACTTTTGAGGGATTAACATTTTTAATATCTATATGAGTCTTTGCACAAGCTGTTCTTTGTTTTGACTTTTTTTTTTCTGTTACGGCTTGGATTAGGTTAAATAGCTGGTTTTTTTCCTCTGTCACCTCTTGCCTAAATTGGTCCCAACCCAACAACATTCTGAAAAAGTTCTTTATTTATAGTTTAATAATTGGTTGAATTTTAGTAATCCTTGTGTCATCCAAACAGAACTTCTTGTCACCACATAATTCATAATTGTCTTTCATAAACATTCCAATTAGTAACTTTTGTCCTCTCTTTATAATAGTGCTGCTCTTCATCTGGTTTTCCACAGCCATGTCCTTTTTACTTCGTCTCAGAAATGGTGTTTAGCTAGACAAAGGGGCGTTTTTCCGTTTGCTTGGAGTTTGTAAATGTCCAACAACCAGGAATACAAGACAAGTTATTGATCAGTTTGATCATCTGTATTTGAAGAATGTTCTTTAATTTAAGATCAGATGTGGTTTCTCTGAACTCTGCTGTCTCCTTTCCCTTATGGCATTGTTGCTTTGTTGTTTGGTTTTACCTTATGAGCATTTTCTTCTTATTCATTTCTTCTGTGAAAATTCGACTACATCAACCGTTTGTATTCTTTCTAACATCAACTATGCAGTACTCTTACTTTGTTATTAAGTACGTCATAAGTGATTTGACCACCAATTATAGCATTTTTTCATTCAAAATTGTAGGTCGATGTAATTATATAGCTTTACAAAACAAAATCTCAACCATCTTTCCTGTTCTTTCTTATCTGCCCATTCTCCTTATTTATTTTTTTTCCTTTCTGTCTGTTAAGAGAAAGCCCTTGATGTGTGAGGGACTCAGGTGGCTGCATACACAGTCCTGTAGAAGAAAGATGAGATATATGGCAATTTCTGATAAGCATGGAATCACTAAATGGCTGAATCTCAGACCAGCTGAGGTTGGAATGAACCCCTGGGGGTCACCTTGTCCACCACCCCCATCCCCTGCTCAAACAGTGTAACCTTGAGCAGGCTGCCCAGGACCACATCCAAACAGCTTTTGTGTATCTCCCAAGATGGAGGCTCCACTGGTACCTGAACCAGTGCTCAGTCACCCTCACATTGAAAAAGTTTAAGCAAAAAGATGAGAGAGTTTCCAGGCTTTGGCATCAAGATTTTACTCCAAAGGTTACAAATTCCCCATATATAATGATAGTAATATACACAGAAACCAGTGTTGGTTTATTACTGTATTAGCAGACACGGAACAAAGGAGGGCAGAGAAAATGAATAATTGCGTATATACTTAAAATAATTATAATGAAATCTAAGTGTGAATTCAGTGTGTGTAAGTCATTGCTAAAGTAGTAGATAAATTCTTTCTGGAAACAAAATTTAGGTAAGCACATGGGCAGGTGGACTAGATGATCTCCAGAGGTTCGTTCCAACCCCATGTATCATTCTGTGATATAGCTAGTTCTGCTGGAACAGCTAAGTGTCTTTCCTACAATTTAACCTAAGGATAAGCACATTAAATAGGAGGTTGCTTTTTACTTAAATATTCTGTGGTTTTTGAGTATGTTTGATTATGGTGGTGATTTGGTGTGGAAAAACCTTACAAATCTTGTTTCTATACATCTTAAGGATGAAATAGCTGAAAAACAGTGTCTTAAAGCAGCTGTCCTCTCTTTCTAGAAATATTTACGTAATCTTTTGGGTACACCTTATAAAAAGTTTCACTAATTTTATGTAAAATTTTGTGCTAATTTGGATTTGACTGGAAACTTAATGCAGTAGTGTTGTGTAAAGGGATTCAATTACAGTGTGCAGTGTTTTGTAAGTAACTGTCTCACATAAAAAGTTAATTAATCAGAGCTGTGTCAATTTCTTTGTGCCATGTCAATTTGCAGCAAGGTAATTAATCACTAATCACCCAGCATGCAGCAAACCGAGGGACAATCCATGAGTCATTTATTGTTATTTTTTTCAGAATAAATGGCACACAGAGCCATGAAGAAACACATCTTGCCTTTCATAGTATTTTTATCGACAGTTTTGCATGTTGTAATAGACTGCAGCAACAAGCAGCTGTAGTTCAATGGAATATGAATATTAAAGAAACAAATGAGAGCAGATTTATAGGCCATTCCTTTTCTGTTATGTCAGTTTTGAGATTACACTGAGCAAATGAACAGTGAAAAATTACTCTTCCATGTGGAGAATGGTGATTAGACTTGTACATTAATTAGAGATTTTTGTTTTCCTTTTCAATGCATTTCAAATGAGAATGTCCTATAAGTAATGGATTGTCCAAAATGCAGATTTATTCCTTCCTAAACAACAGGATTTAATACTGACATATATTTTTGTACAACAGTAAAAAAATAATTGTTCTTCTAATTTTACATATCCATTTCAAAAAATAAATAGATTGTGAACAAAGGCAATAGAAGGTATCAGTTGTGACTATTTGACATATATGGCAAATTTCCTTTGAATTCAGTTAATTCACAACTAGATCCCCAGGGATAATTGTCTCTCAAAAGGGATGGGTGAAAAATGGATTTTCAGCTTGTTATTTTTAAACGTGAGCTTTCTCAAGATGTTTTTTTTACTCTGAAATTTTAAGAATCCATATATATATATATATATATAATTTAAAAGCCATTTTATGTTAAAATCTGTAGTAAAAGAGCTTAAATTTTACTTGCGGTGTGCTTTGGACTGTGTATTTAAATGCAAAGATCTGTAGACATGCTCTTTAATGCAGTTTTTATAATGCTTTTAAAGAATGCCAAGTAACACTACCTAACTACTCTTTTAGTTAAGGGAAAACTCACTGCACAGCATACATCGGGATAAACTCCTGATTCTGTTCCTGAAATCTCATTTAATAGCATATAGATTATTCTGCTTAGCTTTTCTCAGTGTGTTGGCCATTATATCTCTTTGTTTATAATTTATTGTCTGGCACTTATGAAATGTTCCCTCAACAGGGATCCTCCTAAACTATGGGAATAATGTAAATGTATCTCCCTGCCTTTCCAACGTGGCAGTAAATTAGCTATAAACTGATCCAAACATGATGTAGCATTAAAGTTCTTTACCATAAAACATTTGCAAATTCTTGATGAAGGACGACCTGCCAGTTTGTGCAAAGGAGGAGAGATTAGGAATGATGAGAGGTAGATTTGTTCATCCATTTCGATGGCACACCTTTCTTGAGGCATATGGCACTCTCATACAAATTCAAACCACAGCACAAATGCAAAGAATAATTGCCCATTAAAATGGCTGTATATTTTTATGGCTTTGATACAAAATCTGCCCCCTGTTGTTTTTTGCATCTGCTACTCTTCCATGTATCCCAAAGCTTTAAAACTCTTAAGTATTTTTTACCAGGTTCTGTTCCTCCTTTTGGGAACTCAAACTTTGTCATTGCTCATTCAGCCTTTGTTTTCTAAGGCATATATTGAGATATGGTGCCTAGAAAGTGCATCTACCTGTCACATTCATTCAATGAAGAAAAGAACAAACCCAATGCTTATGTTATGTGTTTTGGGTCAGATTAAGGTTGATTAAATTTCATCTGTGAACACAAAGATTGAATTCCACTTTTTTTTTCTCATGCTCATATTAGTTACTTAAATTTTACTTATACACTAACATGAAACCTGTTAATTCCAAAGGCCTTTTTATTTATGTAAATGTTGCAATTTGCTGACCGGATTTCATGTTTGAGATCTAAACTGAAGTTTGATAAAGGAGATAACCTGACAGTGTTTCCATATTTACAAAGTGTATCCAGAAGAGAGATCTTCTTGGACAATGTTCATTGTAATAATGTTTATTTTCTTTTTAAATTTCATCCCCTTAAATGCGAAAAGAGAACAAGTTTAAAGGAATCATGCCAACATGCTGTTTCTAAAGAATTTCATTTAGTCTGTAGTACAAGTTTATTTGTGTGCTTTTTGGTAATTACGTTAAGCAAAACCAAGTACTTCCACAGCATATTTTTTTTCACACTTCTTTTTTACAATTTGCAAAAGTAAAATTACAGATCCAGTGGAGGAACTGATTTTTTTGTTGCTGCCATTGTAGTCCCATTCATATTGGAATAGCTGAATGAATAACTACAGAACTGATGTGGCTGTTAGATGAGAACGTAAATTGTTTCTTTGATTTGATATATGATTATATATAGTTCTTAGAAAAGTCTTTTCTTTAACCTCATATTGTCACCTTATTTCATCATTGCCTAAATGCAGAAATCTGCCTTTTCTCTGTGACAGACCAGAAGAATTCCAGTCATCAAATTACTTTGATAAATTTAATGTACTTTTGCTTAGAAGTGGACTCAGATGCTTCCCTGCTGAGAGTCAAAGACATTTTCAACCTCCTTTATAATAACATTTTCACTGACTGAGTTTCAGCAGTTTGGCACTGAGGCACTAAGGAAGGTTGACCTACAAACTGTAAGTCATTAAATCTTTACCCCTCCTGGCTAGTATATTCATTACTTTGGGGGCTGGTTAATAGCACTTAATGCTTCCTGATGGGAGAGCCCTTTTCATAAAATTGTTTTTATGAAGTCCATTCTTCAGTTGTGTTCTAACGGTGCCACTTCTTCTGGTTATTTTGGGGTGAGGATATTAAAAAGTTGGTAGCAAAATAAATTCTGTGGTTATTGCATATTCCTAACCATCTTCTTCCTCAGCTGGGATGAAGTAGTGTAAGTTTTTTGGCTGAACTCAAATTTAGGGCGATGCGATCTTGTTGATTATTTTACTGCTAATCTTAGTCTTTAATATTACCACCTGGAAATAGAAGGCATATTTTCTGATACTGTGCTGTTTTCAGACTGGCCCAAGCCAGATAGATATAACAGATAATCCTGTTATATATGAACTGTATTGTTAGATCTCACCTGATCATAAGTCCTTGCAATGTTACTCTTAATTCCACATTTTTCAGGGTTAGTTTCCATCATGTCTTATCCTCTTCCTGACAGAACTCCAAATCCCTGTTCTACCTCCTACTAATTGCTTCTACAAGCTTTTTTAGAGTTTTGCTATACTTGAGATATTTTATGCTTCATGATTTTATTAAGGAGACAATGCAAGGCAAGCATAGCAAAACAACTAAAATGACTTCAGACTTTTCATTCTAACACATCCTTTGTGTTGCAGATCCTTTGAAAATGGTAGGAATCACTGTCTTGTCTTAGTATCTCCAATGGATGCTGACCCTCCATTCTGTGTTCTGGATTTGATAAACACGGGCTACATGACTCTCTCTGCCATCTCTATCTTCTAGCTTTATCTCCTCTTTCACAAGGGAAAGCCTTCTTTGTCAAAAAAATGTAATGGTAATTTAAAAAATATTTTCTGTTTTTTTCTACTCATTCATTGATGGGGCTACTCTGCTTTTGTCACTGGTTTTCCAGTAACATCTCTTTGTAGACAACCATTCACTGCCAAAGATTTAAGGTTTGTGGCCCTTGCATTTCTTTCCAAGGTGTGATGGCCATGAAGAATAAACAGTATTTAGGATAAGTGCTCAGGTATTGCAAAATACATATTTTACCATGTCTATGGGAAGGCTGGATTGAATGGTACAATTTGAAGGAAAGAAATGCTCACAAAACACTTTAGAAGCTCATGCTTTCACTGAAGTATGTCCTCGTTGTCTCCCATGCAACTTCTGCACAAGTCCAGTTGGTTTTCATCTAACCTATATTTACTAATTTCTTCTGAAAATGAAGTGATAGGTCCATTTGGCACACTTGTGCATAAGGTGTGGCTGTATGAAGGAAGTGATGAGTTAATTTCAGACAGTATGTTTTACAGCCGAAAGATTGTCTGGGACCCGAAATGCTTCACTGAAGGAAGGCAACTCCTTTAAATATTGCCAAACATACATGTTAATAAGAAAAAAAATAATTGCTGAAAAAGATCTTGGAGTGGGAGTTTCCAGGCTGCATTGCAAGCCCAAAACATTGTTAGATACCTTACGTTGCTTGAGTTTAGACTTTTTTGACTTGGTTTGGTTATCATAACTACTGCTCCTGTTTTTCTTGTAAAAGCATGATTTCTATCAGTATGTAGAGAGCTACAAATGCACATGTAAGTGAAGAAGTTGTCTGAAATGCTCAAAGTTCATCTGTCTTCATTAATTTTTGTTAGTGGCTTTTAGACAAGAGAAATTTCTCTTAATCTTGGCAGATTAAGGTTGTCATTAAAGACTACAGCTTTTTAAAGTTAGCTACAGAATACCACCCTTCAGGTTTATCATTTAAGTTATCCACCATTTCAGGTATCAGTTTTTCCTGGCCAGGCTCTCAAGTCCATTTTTCTCCATTTGCTTAAGCAAACTCTTCTTAGCAGTGTTTTGGTGAGTTTGGTTTTCTTTATTTCTTTCTTTATTTATTTGCATTATTTTAAATAGGGTTGGTTTATGTTGTTCCCAGACATGTGAACCTTTGCAAAATTTCTGTACAGCCTTTTTGCAGTGAGAAAAGAACTAGTGATAGTAAGGAAGTAATGGACAAGTCACCATAATTTTCCTTCATGTGTTAGCCCAGAAACATCTACAAGTTGTGAATTTTTCATTTTCTTTTAAAGTTAGAGGCTTCTTTTAAAAATTCATGCTAAAACAGGTGACAGACAAATTCATATTTCATACTTGAAAATCTTTCTGGTTTACACATCATTATTACTATTTGCTTGCTTTCTTATTAGGGCTTTGCTAAGCAATAGTTATTTCTTTTATCTCTTTATTTACCTACTGAAAAAAATTTTTAAAAATGAAGCACAACTGAAGTAATCTGAGTTCCAACAGAGCTGGATTTCATTGTCTCACTGATTAATTCATTCCAAAAATACCTGTTCTAACATTGGCCAGAAATACATGTACAAAGGAGAAGTGAAACAATGAAGTATTGGTTAAAGACATGGCACAGAAAGCAAAATGGAAAGTTTCATTTTTATTTTTCAATTAAAACATTTATGAGAAGTAGTACTGCTTTACTGTTCAGTTTCTGATTAAAGTCTTTTGAGTCTCACATGGAAAGGTAGTTAATGATTACACTTAGTTGCAATGACAATATAAAAATATCTGAGTTAATTTCCTTTTTATATGTCTAAATTTTTATATTGCGTATGAATATTCTCTGAATTCTATAGATACTTCCAAAGTATGCAACCTTTGTCTTTGAAGGAATAATAGATACTATTATGAACAAAGTACACCCCTAAAATCTGAGAGAACTTTTGGTCTGTCTTTTTTTTCCGTGGTATACAATTAAGATCCAGTTAATAATCAGCTTCTGAACGGAAATGAAGCTGTGTTAGATTGGTGTAATCACTGGATTTAGATTACTGGAGGTCACCTGGTCTAATGTCTCAGCTCCACTCAAAGCAGATGACAGATCCAATAACGTGATGGAAATGTCTCTGCCATTATTAATGTGAGCCTGAACTGGGTGACTTGGACCTCAAGAGTCTCCTGGTAGCAGCGTTGGCTAAGACAGTCAACAATTATTTTTAATAATGAGTGTCTTCTAAGAGAATCAGAACCACCTGTGATACTGCCATCTCAATTCCCAGTTTGCTGTCTCCTGCTTGCATACAAAGAATTTGTGTAAAAAGATGAGGCTTCTGGTTAAAAGACTAATAGTTTACTTATTTGGCAATTCCCTTACCAGTTACAGGCACTCTTGAATATAAGCAGAAACATGCTACTACATTACCCTTTGTCTAAAAGACTAGACCGATGTGAATACTTTACATTCCTCTGTTTGGTTTTTTTTTCTTCTTTTGTTCCCAGTGCCAGGATTTCCTTACCCTGCTGCGACTGCAGCTGCTGCCTACAGAGGTGCACACCTAAGAGGCCGAGGTCGCACGGTGTACAACACGTTTCGGGCAGCAGCGCCCCCCCCTCCAATTCCAGCCTACGGCGGGTAAGATCAGCCTCTTGTACCTATTAGCATGACCCTCCCATGGCTACGAACTGGTTGTGTCTGTGCTGCATGCTGAAACCACGCAGCATGCGACCAGTCCCGGCGCTGGAAGTGGTGCACCTTGCACGGAGTATTGAAAAATGACTGTAATTTGTACTGCCATGGTTGGTGGCCGTAAGCATTTCAGATGTAACATATTGTTATGTAAATGCTCTTAGAAATGGAATGCTTTGGAACAGAGAAATTGTTTCAGCTAAAGATATATTTTTGATGATTGCAAACATCTGGTTATTAAGGAGGTTGGGTCAAGTTAACTTCTTTTTCTTCAAATCATCCTCCAAAAGTTGTCACTGGACCTGAAGGCTTAGTGATTTCTTTTTTTTTCTTTTTTTTTTCAATTTTATTGCAGTTTGTTTTGTTATTCTAGTTGACATCCTTACCACAATAGGAATCTGGGGTGCTTCTCTCAGGGACATGTCTTTTTCAGTACATTTGCTGAAACAGGACTTTAATATTATTATTATATTATAACAATATTAATATTATATAATAATAATTATATTAATATTAATATAACTGTCAGGGACCTACATTCACTAAAATCAAGTAGCAAAGTATGGAACAAAGGAGACGATTTCATTGTATTATGTTCTAGAAAGTCAACAGTCTTCTGTTATTTCAGAAGATTTCAGATTTCTTTTAGCTATGTTTTTGAGGGGAAGGGAAAAACAAATCTTCTTGTAGCTCTGTAAATGCTGACAGAGAAAGGTTTTGTCTGCAGTGTATGATACTTAAAATCCTTAATATTGTCAAAAGATTTTCAACTGTTAATAAATTGAGAGGTTTGGAAAGTCCCAGTCTAGAATAGCATTTTGTCATAAGAAATTTGAAGTAGATATGCCACCACCTCTCTGTGGAGCAACCAGAACTTTGTGAGAAAGGATCAGATAGGGTTTGCAAAGTCTATGAGTGAAGGTGATCCCTCTCTCTACACTCACTAAAATTCTAGGCAGCAGCTTGTCTACTCTCACTGTGGATATCCCCTTGGAAGGGAGCTTGCAGCACAAGACCCTGTCCTCCTACTTCACTGTGGTAGAAGATGGGTGTCCTTCACCACTTCCCACCATTTCTCATGAAGCCTTTGCTCACAAAGCCAAAAGGGACGTCCTTTTCTAGTCGAGTTTGCTGATGTAGTTGGTCAGGGTTATTTAAGGCAAGCAGTTCAGCCATTCCTTCACATCAGGCAGTTAGCACCTCAGAAAAGTAAGATGTTCTAAAACTGAATATAAAAATGGTGCCAGAGAATGAGGTTATTTTGTAAAACAGCATTATTTTTTTTCAGATTGAAGTGTTTTGTGTAGTTTAATATGAAGTTATAAGCAAAACAGTATTACCAATTATGGTAGAAGACACCACGATTTTTTAAGATTGCCTGACTTACCTTTGGAAAAGGATGGTGTTCTGTCAAAGTTATCCCATTGTTGCCCAGGCTCTCATTTAGAGTTAGTCCAGTTATTTGTACATGGCAATGAAGGGAATGAGTTTAGAATGTCCTGCAAGACAAAATGGGTACTGTGTGTAAAGAAAGTTGACTCTTTCCGTCTCTACTTAGTTTACAAAGAAATGCTTACATTTTAACATAGTGTGCAATGTGTAGTAAGATAACAGCGTGGGTTATTACCAGCTCCATGATGTTGTGAACATAATATCGTAATTTAATACCACGTCATAAATTTACTATTACCAGGTACGTGTGATACAATTTCTGAATTGGATAATACATTTTTCGTTAGTATTTGAAAAATGAGTAAATACTTTCAGACCAGTAAGTAACTTAAATTTGCTTTAGTTTAAGGGGCCACATGTGAGTGCTCTGTGTTCGTAAGTTTGTATAGTTTAGTTAGTGCAGTGACTCAGCAGGAAGAATTAAATTTCCATATATATTCTCATGTAATTATACTGCTTACTTTCAGCACCTTTAGGTAGTAAGTTAGCTGTATAAGATTTGTGAACTCCTTTTTTAAGTTACTGCAGAAGTTTTGCACTGCAGTGAGGTTCAGCAGTGTTTCAAAACTGGATCCCAAGCGGTCAGCTCAGCACTCTTACATTCTTCTACAGGATGGTTTCGCAGTTAGGTTGGACATATCTCACCTGTTTCCTTCATGACTTGTCCTTAAGGCTGACTTCAGAGGGAGCTGTGCATAAGTCACATCTTGCTGTTTTGAGGACTTCCAGCCGTCTGAGATGAAAGCTTGGTTATCTAGGCTCACCTTACTAGTCACCATTTGACTCTGCCAAAGTTTTCAGTTAGTAAGCTTTGTCTTAATTTAGATAGATCTTAGTTCAGGTAGTAGTCAGGTTTAATTTTCTCCATCTACCTATGCTTGATAACAAGTCACTGCTTTCCAGTGCAAAGAAGAAATTTCCAACTTTTGTAATTCATAGATCAGTGCAGAAATAATACAAACCTCTGTTGCACTGATCCATAGCTGCATTAATGAAGTTTCTTTCTGAAATAATTTCTTTGGCCTATTGTACTAGGTTTTGTGCTAGTAAACTCACTGATACAATAGTACAATTTAGAGTTTCTTTGTAATGTTCTGTGCTTCACCCATTGTGTACTGTGACCTATCACGGAAGCAAAAAGTATCTTTATCAGCCAAAAATCCTTAATCAATAAAGTAAGAATGTGTTTTCACATTCATTTTCAACGAAAATTACAGAGATAATGAAGAGATCGCAGAGAATGAATCAACTTACCAGAAGGAAGCAAACAACTTGGAATATCATTTGTTGTGAAGAAAAATGGAGAAAGCTTTGAATGCTATTTTGCGATTCATTTAGTAGCAATTTCTCATTTGTCACTCAATGAAGGAGCCAAGCAGTTTCAAACTGAAATATTTTCAGTCGTTACAAAAAAAGGACGCTTATTTTGTATATTGACAGATATAATTTTAATTATAAATTCACATTAAATTCCAGCAATGTTTAGTTAGAAAAATAGTACTTTTCTTTTTCAAAAAGAACCCACATGTAAGTGGGTGTAAAATATAAAACTGAAGTTTGAAACAACCTATTTTTTTTTATTTTATTTCTTTAACTATAGAAAGCTTATTACTGAAATAAAATACAATACTTGATCTGAAATAATTTTCTTCACACTTACTGGTTTATATTTAAAAGTTTTGGAACTGAAACGGTATAATTTTGCTTAAAATTTGGAGATCAACTGTAAAGCTAAGAACACATATTTCTCAGACTAGTCTGACATGCTGCTTACTGGTGTTTATCTCAGCAGCACTGTCTCGGGATTCCCACTCTGTAAAAAAAGCCTCCTTTCTATCCAGTCTCCCTTGAATCTGTAGTTACTCTTATTCACTTGTGTCCCGTTTGATATTGACCATGGCCTTCTCTTAGAAACTTTTACCAACGAAGTTAACTTGCGGCAACGAGTCCCAGGCCATAAGGAAATTGAGAAGGTCTTATGGCCATTAGGCAGAATGAGTTAGTGTGAGTCATACAAAAAGCTCTCCTCTGCTATTACTGGGATACAGCAAATATGGAATACTTTGCTGGGTCTGCAGAATATTGTTGATTCTAGCCATAGTTGAGGCCATTGTTTTCTTATAAATCAAAGAGCAGCTCATATACTTTAAAATGTGTCATTTAAGTCAGTGTTCATGAGATATGTAGCGCCGCATAAATAATTAATGAATCCTTTCCTTGTTAGTGAGGCATTTCACTAATTCCTTGAGATAGCAACTTGTTCATTAGCTCATGGAAAATACTTCGGTTTTAGCATCTGTGGCATTGTTTCTAATGCCTTGAAATACTACCATGTGCAGCTTACTCATAACCCGGTGTGTATAATTCGTTTATGTACCATAAAAGCCTACTGAAACTGGAATGAGGGAGTAAAACTTCATTTGTGTGAGAAAACCAAATGCTGAAATTTGAAGTGTTTGGGGATGCTCCATAATGATATTGCCACCATGAAAAACCAATGCCATTGTGTATCTGATAGTGTAACAGATAGTAGTGGTAGATTGCAGTATTAGTAAAACTCAGAAGAAGCCCTTCTATTCCAGCAGCATTTGTCTCAAGTTCCTCACAAGTTTAGTGTGTGATTGACTTTTTCTTCGCGTTTCCCCTCTGCTCCTTCCAGTTCTGATGCAACTAACAGAGAATTATCTTTCAGTATATATCTCCACTTCTGAGGTCTTTCCTGAGAAAATAGGGGATACAAAAATGCTTTCTTTTTTTTGGCTTTGAAAAGATTTTTTTAGAAACACAATCCTAAATAAAATCATGAAGTTGGGGAGGGTGGAGGATAGAGACTGTTCAGAAACTGTTCCCCTTTGTTAAAATAATTGGTTTTAAGTGCTGCTTTCTAACTGATTTATAAAGAAAAAGAAGCTTTATTTTACCACACTATTCTCAATTTAAGAAAAAAGGATAGTTCATATAAGCTACTATGTTGGTTGTTTTTTTCAAATACATTTCTTTGGGCTCAGAGAAACTTCCTCTTGCATTGGAGACTGTGCTTTTTGTATACATGCAATTGTTAGAACAAAAAATGTGTTTTCCCAGCACACAGTGATTTATGTCTTCCAGCTTTGTTCTCTGCAGCAGTGCCCTCAATTAATTTTCCAAAGCAGATAATATAACTTGTTCAAAGCAGAAAATGTTGAGACTGGAAAGATGAGAACCTGGAGAACATTTGAAAAAGTTGAAACAGCCTCATACAAGAGTTTCAGTTCTATATTTACAGCAGTAAATATATAATATAAATGTAAATACACAATATATAATAAATATAAATACACAATATATAATACACAAATCAATACACAAAGTAATTAATAATGAATTAATTATAAGTATATAATACACAAATATAATATGTGTTATTAGAGTGTTGAAAGGCGTTCCTTTAGTTCTCACTTTTCTTTGGTTTATTTTAAATAAGGTTTTAGTTGCATCTGTTCCGTTATATGATTCATGAAGGCTTCATATAAAAGGTTGTATGGAGAGGGTGATTTCTGAGATCTGGGGAGTATGTGTAGGATGTTGAAGGCAACCCTACTAGTAATCAGAAAACAGAGAACTTCTCTTCCTCAGTGCTTTCTTTTAGTGATGGAGGGGCAATAACAATCCACAACTGTAATTCCCACACAGTGAATGAAATCATGATTGTAATGCCTGTTTGTTAGACTGAATCAATCACTCCATGCACTTAATCTGCCTTAGGTTATTTATGTTAATGTGTGCAGATTGTGTGTATAGCTGAGGGCCATATATGCTCAGCTGCTATGAAGTTACTGAACTAAGGTTTGTGCAGTCAAGAACTGTCTTCTCGTGTCATTGATAGATTACTCAACCCAATCCTTTTGAAAGGTGAGGATAGAAAGATGATAATGAAGACAGATGTAGTCCTCCCAGGATATTATAAAGGTGGAATCTGAACTAGTGAAGAGTTTATCTTAATATAGTTACCAAAAAAATTATTATAAGACAGTCTAAAATATAGCAGCTAAAGCCATGCAAAGCAGATATGTAATAGTTGATGAGAAAACAGTTTCATATTTACAAAAAAATAATTTCAGGAAATTATTGTCATATATGATGCTATTTAGATGCGCATTTTCTTATTAAATCAAGAATCCTCTCTTTGAGATTTCCTTAGCACAGTAAAATCATAAAAAAACCCAATTGAATAAATTCACCAATTTGTTGTTCTTATTTTAATGCCTCCAGGTAGTGCATTAACATATTATCCATTGCTGGGTGAAGTAATTCAGATGTCAGTAATGTGACTATTTCCAGACCCTGTGCTGGTTTACAAGGAACTCAAGATTTATCCGTCTGCCAAGACAATTTTTTTTTAATATAAAATGTAAAAGGAGCTGTGGTGAGATCGGTCCCTGCGTGATGCATTCAGTCTCTTCCTATGCTTGAGACTTGTTATCTGTTTTCTGCCTACGGCTTCAGAGAGTGGGGGGATGATAAGCCAAGCAAATTACCCTTTGGAAAATTATACACTGAAGGAAAGAAAAGGACAAGATCAAAACATAGCTTTTGGTGGCTTACGCTTTGTCCCTCTGATGAAGGCTGCCGGACTCCACTGGCAAGATTCAGTTGCAGGAGTCAACAAATGACAAGGACAGTGAATTGAAAAAATATGCTCTGAAAAATCTATGAAAGTCTGAAGAATTACTTACCTTAAAACTTCAAAAGAAGGAGAAGATTTTATATTTAACTTGACTGTCATACTATATACTACAGTGTAACTACGAGTGTGTTATATTTAACATACGCTATCATACATATGGAGGAAATAAAATCAACCAGTATCTTTTCATAGTGCATGTCCTGATTGTGAGTGTTGAACTCATTTGCCTGATTCTGTCATTTCATCTTAGTACTAACCATGTTTAATGACGGAGTCATGCATTCACATCTCAGGGTACTTCCTTCGGTATACTATTTACCAAGCATTTGCGTATTTAGAATTCAAAATAAGTTTCTGTCTGTACAAGACTGAGCCTTATAAGTAAAAGAAAGGCCTAGGTGAAAGAAGTAACCTAGCCAACATTACAAGCAGCTGCACTTGGGAATTCAATGTGCATCAGCCTCTACTCATCTTGCAACATTTTCCCTGTATATCCGTAGATCAGCATGAGGAGGAAGAAAAAAGGTCCCCTTTCTGACACACGTTCTCTCAGAAGCATTATTTGCTGAATAGTAATGTATAATAAGGATAGAAAGTAGTATATTTAAGGTGCAGTGGTGGGTTGACCTCAGCTGTCTGCCAGACCCTCACCCAAGAGAATAGTGCTCCTGTTCCCCCTCCCCAAGAAATAGGGCAGAAAGTGAGATAGAAAATCTCTTGGGTTGAGGTAAAGACAGGGAGGTTGCTTACCAATTGCCATCAGGGGCAAAACAGACTCAACTTGAAAATTAATTTAATTTATTGCCTATTAAATTGTGGTTGGATGGCTAGAAGCAGAGACAGAACCTAAAACACTTTCTTCCCCTTCCCGCCCTTTCTTCCCAAGCTCAGCTTCACTCCTTCATTCCCAACTCCTCCACATCCTCCCAGCATGAGTGGTGCAGGGATGTGAGGAACTGAAGGCCCTCCATCTTCAGTAAACTTCATATCATTTGTATGTTATCTCATAAAACTCCTTCCCGGTTGATCACGATTGTGTACTTCTACCTCACAGTCACATGTACTGTTTTATTTCTTACATGCAAACAGATATAAGAAAAACACCTCATTTTTTAAAATAATCAGAATATCAAAACCAAAACAAGGGTGTGCTATAATGTAAATAGCAAGCTCTCTGAAAGCTACCAATGCAGACGGGGTTTGGTGTCTTTTGCTCTGCAGACAATAATAAATAGAAAAATACATGAGTAGAGGTTTAACCTTGCTGAAACAAATGGAAGACATGCTGATTTAAGTGGAGCCGAGTTCTCACACATTATTATTCCATAGCAAACTTTTATCATCATTTGGTTTTATCAATGTGGTTTGTGTGCATGTATACATATTTATGATTTTCTCAAGTGATTCTGACTTAGCCACATACCAGCTCAGCCCTGTGGGTTTTGGTCATTGACCTCAATAGATAAGTTTTATTTCTGACATGAAAATTCTTGTTGGAATTGTAAAGCAGCTTAGGATAGCAACTTCATAATAGCTATTATTTCCAGATAGTAGTATTCCTAAATTGAAATTATTGTTGCAAAAACCCTATTGTGTGCTCTCATATTTAGCTCTTGAAACAGCTTGGCCTGATTCTGATATTGAAAATAGCCATTTTAAGTTGCAGAACTGGAAAATGAATGTAAAATTGAAGCACTTATGTGTGCAATTGGTAGGCCACTGTTGTGTAGTTGCAGTTTTATTTACTGTAATCATTTAAACTATCTTTATCATGCAGTGTCATTTATCCTAGGTTTAGCATCTAAAATTTGGACTATTTATACTGATGACTTATCTTAGCTGAAATGCAGCAGTCTCTGGGTGAACTGTTAACAGCAATATGACAATACTGCTTTTTTTCTGATAAGATGTGGTACTGCATCCAATCAAAACTGCAGGGCAGCTCAGAACCATTGGCTTGTTCACCAAAGTTGTAAAATGATAAAAGTAAGGAATGTTAATAATTTCTTTTAATAAGAATACTGTTATGACATTCTTATAGACCTGTTGTCACTAGTAGAAAAATGTATCACACAGCAGTGCAGTACCTATGAACAGCCTGATCTGTATGTACATTGAGGTATTGAGATTCGACCCAATGGGAGAATGCCACCAGTATAATTATTTCATACATTTCTCTCACCATATAAACTTAGCTGTGTTTTGTTTTCCATCTAAGTAATGCAACTTCTGCTTTGTTTCAGATTGGCCCACTGAAAATTTTTATAGAAAAAATGCAGCCAAAATGCAGTTTCTTAAAGAAAAGTAGAAAAAAAAACCTCACAGACCCCCAAAAAACGTATGAAAAATATTTTCCGATCCTGCCATACTTGGCCTCTCAATAAGCATTTGGCATACTTCATAAGACATTGTATTCAGTACAGTTTCACTTCTGAGAATTGCTACCAACCTCCTTAACCAATGTGAAGAGTGCCTTCCTGCCCCCTCCCCTCTGTTCTTGTGACAAGACTAACCTCCGCCGTGCAGGGGTTGGTGGCATTTGCATGTGGAAATGCACTAATATGGATGTTTTTCTTTGTGTGTGCATCCTTGCAGTGTTGTATACCAGGATGGATTTTATGGTGCAGACATTTATGTAAGTATTCATTGATGTGCATGCTGTCCTTGTACATTACCAGAGTCATTCTTTTTACAGATTTGCTGCCTAGCTTGACTCTGTTTTGTCTATTTACCATCCCTTGCCTGTCAGAAAGAATTGAGAAGAATATCTCTCACATTGGAAGACCTTTCTGTTCATTACATCTATCATTGTTCAGTGGAGTTGAATTAACTCTTCAATCAAATGTTGAATGAATGCTAAAAGGATGTGAAAAATGTCTGTGCATGTGTGGAGGGGTGTCTCCCTTCAAAACTGAAGTTCAAAGAAAAAATAAAAACAAAGCAGTAACATTCTTCTGTGAATCCCCAAAAGCTCATTTTTAAAAATCAAAACAATCTCAGTATTATTAATACCTGAAGTATGAAAATACTTTGTAGGGAGATAAGAGATTTCCCAAATCCAGGCAATAGTGGATATATGTAAGTGTCACGGTAATGGTATAGCTTAATTACACTGTAAGTTTAAGATGCAGCTACATATTGCCCGGAATATGAGTAAACTTCTGACTGCTCCTTTAAAATCCAATTACTTCAATTTTAATGAAATGGGTAGAGACTTCTCATGATATAAGAAGTGGTTATTCTGTTAGTAAGGATTTACAGCCCTGGATTCTGCATTACGTATTTCACCTCATTGGTCACCAATTTTCTTTTAAATAATATTTTTTTAAGTTTCTTACCAATACTGAAGTTTTTACCTTGAATGTGTACAAAGAGGNTATAATACACAAATCAATACACAAAGTAATTAATAATGAATTAATTATAAGTATATAATACACAAATATAATATGTGTTATTAGAGTGTTGAAAGGCGTTCCTTTAGTTCTCACTTTTCTTTGGTTTATTTTAAATAAGGTTTTAGTTGCATCTGTTCCGTTATATGATTCATGAAGGCTTCATATAAAAGGTTGTATGGAGAGGGTGATTTCTGAGATCTGGGGAGTATGTGTAGGATGTTGAAGGCAACCCTACTAGTAATCAGAAAACAGAGAACTTCTCTTCCTCAGTGCTTTCTTTTAGTGATGGAGGGGCAATAACAATCCACAACTGTAATTCCCACACAGTGAATGAAATCATGATTGTAATGCCTGTTTGTTAGACTGAATCAATCACTCCATGCACTTAATCTGCCTTAGGTTATTTATGTTAATGTGTGCAGATTGTGTGTATAGCTGAGGGCCATATATGCTCAGCTGCTATGAAGTTACTGAACTAAGGTTTGTGCAGTCAAGAACTGTCTTCTCGTGTCATTGATAGATTACTCAACCCAATCCTTTTGAAAGGTGAGGATAGAAAGATGATAATGAAGACAGATGTAGTCCTCCCAGGATATTATAAAGGTGGAATCTGAACTAGTGAAGAGTTTATCTTAATATAGTTACCAAAAAAATTATTATAAGACAGTCTAAAATATAGCAGCTAAAGCCATGCAAAGCAGATATGTAATAGTTGATGAGAAAACAGTTTCATATTTACAAAAAAATAATTTCAGGAAATTATTGTCATATATGATGCTATTTAGATGCGCATTTTCTTATTAAATCAAGAATCCTCTCTTTGAGATTTCCTTAGCACAGTAAAATCATAAAAAAACCCAATTGAATAAATTCACCAATTTGTTGTTCTTATTTTAATGCCTCCAGGTAGTGCATTAACATATTATCCATTGCTGGGTGAAGTAATTCAGATGTCAGTAATGTGACTATTTCCAGACCCTGTGCTGGTTTACAAGGAACTCAAGATTTATCCGTCTGCCAAGACAATTTTTTTTTAATATAAAATGTAAAAGGAGCTGTGGTGAGATCGGTCCCTGCGTGATGCATTCAGTCTCTTCCTATGCTTGAGACTTGTTATCTGTTTTCTGCCTACGGCTTCAGAGAGTGGGGGGATGATAAGCCAAGCAAATTACCCTTTGGAAAATTATACACTGAAGGAAAGAAAAGGACAAGATCAAAACATAGCTTTTGGTGGCTTACGCTTTGTCCCTCTGATGAAGGCTGCCGGACTCCACTGGCAAGATTCAGTTGCAGGAGTCAACAAATGACAAGGACAGTGAATTGAAAAAATATGCTCTGAAAAATCTATGAAAGTCTGAAGAATTACTTACCTTAAAACTTCAAAAGAAGGAGAAGATTTTATATTTAACTTGACTGTCATACTATATACTACAGTGTAACTACGAGTGTGTTATATTTAACATACGCTATCATACATATGGAGGAAATAAAATCAACCAGTATCTTTTCATAGTGCATGTCCTGATTGTGAGTGTTGAACTCATTTGCCTGATTCTGTCATTTCATCTTAGTACTAACCATGTTTAATGACGGAGTCATGCATTCACATCTCAGGGTACTTCCTTCGGTATACTATTTACCAAGCATTTGCGTATTTAGAATTCAAAATAAGTTTCTGTCTGTACAAGACTGAGCCTTATAAGTAAAAGAAAGGCCTAGGTGAAAGAAGTAACCTAGCCAACATTACAAGCAGCTGCACTTGGGAATTCAATGTGCATCAGCCTCTACTCATCTTGCAACATTTTCCCTGTATATCCGTAGATCAGCATGAGGAGGAAGAAAAAAGGTCCCCTTTCTGACACACGTTCTCTCAGAAGCATTATTTGCTGAATAGTAATGTATAATAAGGATAGAAAGTAGTATATTTAAGGTGCAGTGGTGGGTTGACCTCAGCTGTCTGCCAGACCCTCACCCAAGAGAATAGTGCTCCTGTTCCCCCTCCCCAAGAAATAGGGCAGAAAGTGAGATAGAAAATCTCTTGGGTTGAGGTAAAGACAGGGAGGTTGCTTACCAATTGCCATCAGGGGCAAAACAGACTCAACTTGAAAATTAATTTAATTTATTGCCTATTAAATTGTGGTTGGATGGCTAGAAGCAGAGACAGAACCTAAAACACTTTCTTCCCCTTCCCGCCCTTTCTTCCCAAGCTCAGCTTCACTCCTTCATTCCCAACTCCTCCACATCCTCCCAGCATGAGTGGTGCAGGGATGTGAGGAACTGAAGGCCCTCCATCTTCAGTAAACTTCATATCATTTGTATGTTATCTCATAAAACTCCTTCCCGGTTGATCACGATTGTGTACTTCTACCTCACAGTCACATGTACTGTTTTATTTCTTACATGCAAACAGATATAAGAAAAACACCTCATTTTTTAAAATAATCAGAATATCAAAACCAAAACAAGGGTGTGCTATAATGTAAATAGCAAGCTCTCTGAAAGCTACCAATGCAGACGGGGTTTGGTGTCTTTTGCTCTGCAGACAATAATAAATAGAAAAATACATGAGTAGAGGTTTAACCTTGCTGAAACAAATGGAAGACATGCTGATTTAAGTGGAGCCGAGTTCTCACACATTATTATTCCATAGCAAACTTTTATCATCATTTGGTTTTATCAATGTGGTTTGTGTGCATGTATACATATTTATGATTTTCTCAAGTGATTCTGACTTAGCCACATACCAGCTCAGCCCTGTGGGTTTTGGTCATTGACCTCAATAGATAAGTTTTATTTCTGACATGAAAATTCTTGTTGGAATTGTAAAGCAGCTTAGGATAGCAACTTCATAATAGCTATTATTTCCAGATAGTAGTATTCCTAAATTGAAATTATTGTTGCAAAAACCCTATTGTGTGCTCTCATATTTAGCTCTTGAAACAGCTTGGCCTGATTCTGATATTGAAAATAGCCATTTTAAGTTGCAGAACTGGAAAATGAATGTAAAATTGAAGCACTTATGTGTGCAATTGGTAGGCCACTGTTGTGTAGTTGCAGTTTTATTTACTGTAATCATTTAAACTATCTTTATCATGCAGTGTCATTTATCCTAGGTTTAGCATCTAAAATTTGGACTATTTATACTGATGACTTATCTTAGCTGAAATGCAGCAGTCTCTGGGTGAACTGTTAACAGCAATATGACAATACTGCTTTTTTTCTGATAAGATGTGGTACTGCATCCAATCAAAACTGCAGGGCAGCTCAGAACCATTGGCTTGTTCACCAAAGTTGTAAAATGATAAAAGTAAGGAATGTTAATAATTTCTTTTAATAAGAATACTGTTATGACATTCTTATAGACCTGTTGTCACTAGTAGAAAAATGTATCACACAGCAGTGCAGTACCTATGAACAGCCTGATCTGTATGTACATTGAGGTATTGAGATTCGACCCAATGGGAGAATGCCACCAGTATAATTATTTCATACATTTCTCTCACCATATAAACTTAGCTGTGTTTTGTTTTCCATCTAAGTAATGCAACTTCTGCTTTGTTTCAGATTGGCCCACTGAAAATTTTTATAGAAAAAATGCAGCCAAAATGCAGTTTCTTAAAGAAAAGTAGAAAAAAAAACCTCACAGACCCCCAAAAAACGTATGAAAAATATTTTCCGATCCTGCCATACTTGGCCTCTCAATAAGCATTTGGCATACTTCATAAGACATTGTATTCAGTACAGTTTCACTTCTGAGAATTGCTACCAACCTCCTTAACCAATGTGAAGAGTGCCTTCCTGCCCCCTCCCCTCTGTTCTTGTGACAAGACTAACCTCCGCCGTGCAGGGGTTGGTGGCATTTGCATGTGGAAATGCACTAATATGGATGTTTTTCTTTGTGTGTGCATCCTTGCAGTGTTGTATACCAGGATGGATTTTATGGTGCAGACATTTATGTAAGTATTCATTGATGTGCATGCTGTCCTTGTACATTACCAGAGTCATTCTTTTTACAGATTTGCTGCCTAGCTTGACTCTGTTTTGTCTATTTACCATCCCTTGCCTGTCAGAAAGAATTGAGAAGAATATCTCTCACATTGGAAGACCTTTCTGTTCATTACATCTATCATTGTTCAGTGGAGTTGAATTAACTCTTCAATCAAATGTTGAATGAATGCTAAAAGGATGTGAAAAATGTCTGTGCATGTGTGGAGGGGTGTCTCCCTTCAAAACTGAAGTTCAAAGAAAAAATAAAAACAAAGCAGTAACATTCTTCTGTGAATCCCCAAAAGCTCATTTTTAAAAATCAAAACAATCTCAGTATTATTAATACCTGAAGTATGAAAATACTTTGTAGGGAGATAAGAGATTTCCCAAATCCAGGCAATAGTGGATATATGTAAGTGTCACGGTAATGGTATAGCTTAATTACACTGTAAGTTTAAGATGCAGCTACATATTGCCCGGAATATGAGTAAACTTCTGACTGCTCCTTTAAAATCCAATTACTTCAATTTTAATGAAATGGGTAGAGACTTCTCATGATATAAGAAGTGGTTATTCTGTTAGTAAGGATTTACAGCCCTGGATTCTGCATTACGTATTTCACCTCATTGGTCACCAATTTTCTTTTAAATAATATTTTTTTAAGTTTCTTACCAATACTGAAGTTTTTACCTTGAATGTGTACAAAGAGGCTACTTACTACACCTGCAAGAGGCTTCAGGTAGTTGAGGCTGAACTTCACTTTTCTAAAATAATTAATTCTTATGCCCCCTGTGTATAGATGTAAAATATTTAACTGATATTCCAGTAATCTCACGCACTTAAAGCAATCTGGTCCTAATTTACAAGTATCATCTTTATTTTGCTAGATGACTCTCTAGCCTGCTTATACTTCTGTTGCACTTTCTCTGCTGAGATACAAAGAGATGGATGAGTTAAAATTGGTATGAATATTAAAAATTCAGTAGGTAGTGCTAGAAAACATTCCTTATATTCATTATCAACAACTTTTTAGAACTAATTGCAAGAGAACAGATTTTTTTTTTAAATAAGTTTTATGTAAATAAGGAAAAATATTTCAATTTGTGGATGAAGTAGGTTTTGTTTTTCTGATACTTACATGAAAATTCATTTGTGTAGATTAAATATATATTTAAAATAAATTACCATGGGTTAAATTTGCTCCCTGTGTACTTATGTACTTAGTGATGTTATCAGTAGCACATTGTTTACAATGCGTGAGAATCACCCAAAGGCTTATTCAGTCGTAATGTGCTGCTGTAGTATGCTACTAGACACATTGCTGCAGAATTTTTGAGCTGTATAGGATAGATAGTACAGTGAGGAATTTCTTCAAGGGTGGTTTCCAGTTTGCATATTGTCAAAGGATGACATCCATTTTGCTCAGTTTACCAACCCGAAAATCTGAAAGGCACCAAGACACCTCTCTCAGGATTGATTGATGTAATAGTAGAGGTGGGAACTAAATGTTAATGTAACAGTTCATAGTTTTGGAAGACACCGCTGCTGAAAAACAGGAATACCTTTTCTGGTGATTGACAATATTATTTTTAGATGACCTCACACCCTCTCACAGACTTCAACATTTTGATTCCAATTGGAAAATTATTTCAATGAGGAAGGTACTGAAGAAATTACTAATTCCTAGTATAGCCTCAGTTTTGTTGTCTGGAATAGTCATGTGCATTAGAAAATGGAATAACTATACTGGTGCATTGGTTTTCACTCACTTGCAGTCTTGTATTTCTGATGGCATTTCTTATTTCTCTTAATGCAGTGGAGTGTTTAACTTTAAAGCAACCGACAGAATTAAAACACTCTTCTGGAAATTTGTTTGATTTTATTTTTTTTCAAATATGCAGTGCTTCTTATTTTTACTTTTCATTCACATTTGTTCTTTTTTGCTTATAAAACACTTCGCAGGGGAAGGGGAGAGAGATAGAGAGAACTGGCCTAAATCCAAAGAAACCTTACAATTCACAGTGTATTAGTTCTTAGTGTATCGGTTTGCAGCGGACCAAGTTATTTATTAAATCTCAATTGATTATGACATAGTTCTACTCAGCTTTTCATTTTAAGTGGAGAGCTGAAGCTTTGTGAAAGAACAAATGCTTTGTGGAAAAAAAAAAAAAAAGAGAAAAAAAAATAGCAATATAAGTTTTAATAGTAGATTGGAGAGAAAGAAACCTTAAAAATACCAGAGAAAACAAAGCAAAAGGAACACAGTATGAAAAGCCAGAAAAAAATTAACAAATATATCAAAGTGGGTTTCATTCTGATATGATTATATTTAGTATCAATACTAATATAGACCAAGCTGATATTTTCATAACTAGCTATAGCCTTCGATGGGTAGATTTAGTGGAAAGGAAGAAGCTAATGGTTGGGAGAAAACTGCAGGATGAACCAAGAACAGCAAAGAGACAGAGTTGTGTTGCCTGCTTAAACTAACCAGAGAAGTAGAAGAGACTAGAAATATAAAAATAGATAGAAAGTCCAAAATGAAAAAACAGCAGCCATCATTCTAGGTGTAATATAATATATTTTATATTTCATATAGTTCTATGTGGAATGTAATAATGCTGCTGAAATAGCTGAGCTATTGAATTCCTTTTTAAATGTGCCTTTGAGTAGGAAAAATAAAGGCGATGATTAGGAAGTAAGGAAGACCTTTTAAAATTAAGTATTGATTCACTAAGAGAAGAAGTCATTAAAAGAGAATTAAGGTTGCCTGCCAGCAAATATAGAAGTTCCTAGATGAAGATTGACACCTGTGAAAATAAGAAAATAGACACTCCACAAAATGAAGCAAAAATAGTAACAGATGCATAAATATGCAGTTGGAATAATAGCTCTACAGTATTGCTCTGCTTTATCTTACATCTAGGGGGTTTTTTTTACCATTGTAAAAAATGTTTTCAGAACGTGTCAATCTTCAATTCACACCTAAAATGTGGGAAGGCAAAGAAATACGAGAAACTTCCAAACTCTGTCATCACCAGCTTCAGAGTTCCTTTGGTAATTTGGTTTAGCAATGTACATTAGTCAGCCTTAATGTTAACAGCAAGATTTTCTAACCTGTTCTCAGGATTCTGGACCTGTGATACAGCATCTTGTGAGAGTCCACAAGAATATACAAGTGCATGGACTTAAGTCTCTTTTTTCTGAGTTACTGATTAAGAATAAGGGTTGCTTTTCTGACCAGGGATATGGAATGAGTGTCACTAGCTACTGCCATTACCTTTAGCTCAAAGCTAGGATGGTACTGAGGGTGGAGCAGGTGTCTACTTCCCAAGGAAAAAGCAGATCTAATCCTCTAACTGGCACTCCCTTGATACTAGGTAGGAGTCCAAAGATGCAATCAGACATCATGAAAGGTGCGGTTCTAATGTGAAAAGCGAGGATATTCAGTTAGCACCAAAGTCTTTCTTTTAAGTACCAAAGTTTTTTGTGTTTTGTAAATGGAAAGGGTGTGCCGTTTCCTGTGATTCACGGAAACAGAATGAGAATTCGAGAAATTACTTTTCCAAGGGCAAAAGAATCACCAAGAAGCAGTAGGTTGTTCCTCCGAGTGCTCTATGTGTGGGAACACTCTGTGATACCTTTTTAAAGGTTTTGAGATCTAATGATGAAATATCTTTTCACCTCTGGTCTTTATTTGTTATAACCAGTACATTAAGAAAAAAAATGGGATTGGTCCTGGTGCTTGTATTTGGCTGGAATTACT
Source organism: Nycticryphes semicollaris (assembly GCA_013400055.1). Lineage (NCBI taxonomy): Eukaryota > Metazoa > Chordata > Aves > Charadriiformes > Rostratulidae > Nycticryphes > Nycticryphes semicollaris. Next base: position 521,670 of record VXBJ01008285.1, read on the forward strand.
ACAGGTGGTGTCAGTTTTACTATATTACCAAGAGCTTCTCTGAGGCAACAGATGTCTCTGGGAACACAATAGAGAAAGAACATGAACCTTTCACATAACCCTGTTGCAGGAGTTGAGCCAGCACAAACAAGTCTTGGATATTTTATGTTTCATTTTCTCAGTCAAAATTTAACTCTGTGAGCAGAACAAATACTGTTTAAACCTCAGTATCCTATGAGTGGAGGAAGAGGAAATTACTGCCTCTACATTCTATATTCTGCAGGGTCGCATATAATTCATGCCATTTTTAATCCTATTATTCTATTTGTAGCTAATAAGGTAGGTATAATTCTCAGTACTAGAGGAGGTTTTGAATCTTGATTAATTTATGTTCACAAAGTACTTCAAGATCCTGGAGTGAAAGGAAGTATAGGAAATAAAAATTAAGGAAGAACAATTCTCAACATTCACTTAGAATATTAAATATACTAGTGATAGGGAAAACTAACAAAATACCTACTCTTTAGAGTCACTTAGCTTATCTGTATATATTATAAACACTGTCGGTATGTCTGAAATCAAGAAAAAGAAAGTAATTTAGATATTTTTAAAAGGATACATGCATATATGTATGCATGGCTTTGTAATCTAGAGATGTGCATTTTTATACCTTGGTTTTGTGAAAATGATTTTTACTACAGATAAAAAGACTTTATTTTAAAAATCACAAGCATTTGTTTTTCTGTTTGTTTCCACTTCATCTGATCTAAAAAATTCTCTCTAAAATTGATTATGATTTGTCTGTAACAATTGGCTACTGATCTTTGACAGATCCCACTGCTCTTCAATTTACTTGAGCCACAGAGATGCGTAAAACACTGAAAGGAAAATTGTAATGAGTGGCTTTGGGGAATTTGTCTAAATTCCTTCCTTACATCTTGCTTTCCATCCTTCCTTCCTTACTCATTCACATCATTACATTTCTCTTTCTTTATTGAGCAGTATTGCAAGAGCCTATGTATGGCACTAAGTTACCACAGGTATAACATACTGGCTGATGGCAAAAACTCATTTTGCTGAATAGAGACATTAGTGAATAATTATGTGAGGAAAGGGATTCACTGTGTATAAATGATAAGAGCAGTCTACCAGTTGCATTTGTTTTCCAGTTTCTGTCACAAAATCACGTATAATTCTTCATATCCCATGAAATGTAACACTTACTGTTGTGAGTGTCCCATTCAGTATTTTATGGCAGTGAGATAAATCTCTGTATTTGGACCGTGAATGTATTGACTCTGGACTTAATTTCTTAAGACAACTTAAGTTGCTGTAACATTGTGTTATATTGTTTTGGAAGTAGCAAATATGTGAGCATAAATAAGGCAGTAGATGTTTTTTCATTATTTTAGCTGAATTTATTATTTCAGGTGAATTTTCAAAATAATGATTTGCAGCATTACAGTCAGGTAGTTTCTGTTGGAAAGTAATGTGTTATGGAAAAAAAGCGCTCCTAAAGCAGGAACCAAAAATCGCTATTTATTATTATATAATTATTACATAATTTTGTTCTAAATACTTCATTTTACAATACAGTCTGAGGTATAAACCTAAATATTTAATATATTACTCAAGATGTATATGTAGCAAAAATTACTAGTGTATTCTTCATCTAAGATATCAGCCAAGTTAAAAATGAGAGAAAAATAGCAAAGTAGAACTTGTCACAGAAGTTTAGAGTTCAGGGGTTTGTATCACCTCCCCGTCCTAATTCCCAATATAAAGTGTACCAGCAGGTATTTTGTTGTTGCAAAAGTAAATCATCTGAAGTAAAATATTGCAATAAAACAATAAGAAAATAGTGTCACACCAAAACTGCAGAACACAAACCCCATAAGAATAATTTGCTTAAGAATGTTTATATGTGTAATTATACAATAGCTTATATTAGAAATACAAAAACATGACATGGGCTGGTAGGGAATTATGATTTTCCTGATAACCCAATGCATCCTGCATTTTAGTTCTCCAAAGTATTTGGGACAATTGAATAACCTCAATCTCTCTTTATTGCTTTAGACTCTGTCTTTCCAGGATTCTCACAAATATCCTACTGATTGTTGAATCCAAAGCATCTTAGTAAAGTTTAGAGTTGGTTTTCATTTTTCAGCAGCAATTCTTTGATGAAAGCAAATCAAAATATAAGCATAAAAGGAATGTAACTCTTACACTTAGGGAGCAAGAGAAGGTCCGTCTTCACAGACTGACCAATTTTGGGGGGATATTTAAATAAGAAAAGAAAAACAATCCTCTCAGAGCCTCCCATCCACAGATTTAAGACCAGCCATCATGTGAACAGCCTGTCTCACTTTTGTCTGGTTAAGAACACATTGATACTTCTCATTCTTAATTCTGTACCGCGGTGGGGGCCAGTACTTGCATCGTTGGATTGAAATGAAGTGGCTCTCGCGTTTAAATAAGTGGGTTTAGAAATGGACTACAGGACAAGTGAAGGAGTCACGTGTGTGGCGAACAGAATCACTTCGTAGTGCAGAATGGATGGCTGGCTGCCACACGCTCTCAGGATTGGATGGTGAAAACAAGTTCCGTATCTTCTTTATACTTTTATCATTTGTACTCCCTCATATCAACACTCAAAAAAAAAAAAAAAAAAACCCAAATCAAACCCAAAACACCCGAAAACCACACAGGAGCCATATTTAGCACTCAAAAACCAGGAGAGGAGAATAGACACAATTGTGTAATCTTTCACCTTTCTCCTTGTAGCAGAATCCAGAACAAGTGTGCAGTTTGCATTAGCATCTCTCAGCCTCACTGTTTACTGGCTTGGTTGGCACTTGGTGACATTATTTGCCATCAGACTGCCACTATGCACATACCTGCAAGCAATATGTGCCTGTGATAGGTTTTTGACAGTAATAGCCTTCTATTGGTTTCTAAAAAGTCAAATGATCTGAAATGAGAAAGTGTTGCATGTCGATGCTGCTGTGCTCACACAGAGAAGAGTCTTTCTGGAAAAGGGGGAGCACATCTAGTATTTTGAGACCCCCTGCCGTATTCCAGTGGTTGTGTGACACAATTGCTGCTGGCAGGGAGCTCACCAGGAGCGGGGAGGTAAAAGGACTATTCTCTGTGGGAGCACTTGAAAAAAATCAGACAGAATGTTGCTCAAGTAAGTTGGCAATTCAAAGCCTGGAGTTTGTAATGAGCTGTCAGTATATGTAAAACATGTTTATTCTTAGAGTGATGTGGCATTATCAGCTGAATGATTTCCAAAACCAACCTGCTTCAAATCTTCAAACCAACAGAGGTTTACATGCGTTAGGGATGAAAGTGATTCTGCCAAACAAAGTAGTCGAAGGGGAAATAGCTTACAAAAGTAGTTGAAATTGCTTTTCTGAAAAGAGTGAATTTTTATTTGGAAAATCAAAATAGATACCCCATAAAAGTTTGTGCAGTAAAAATGTGCTTCTGTTACAGTAAAGGTTGATACACCATAGCCTATTCTTCGTGTTCAGCCTAATCTCTTGTGTGAATACAGTTTTCCAAAAAAGACCCCCCAAAAAAAGGAAAAAAAGAAAAAAATCAATCCATTAAATTGAACACGTTAGTGAAGGAGAGAATTTTATTCAAAGCTGGGTGATCGGATACTTTCTTATTCAACTCTTCGTTAAGGTGGGGGAAGGTGGGAAAGACAATATTAAAGTCCCCTGTCCCAGAGGATTATGGAGCGGTGAATTCTAATTGGGACGTAAATCGTGTTTGTGTTATCTGGGGAGACTGGCCTCTGTTTGTTAATTGGCATGCTGAGATCATTCTGAAATGGTTGATGTAACACCGTGGTCCATTGAACAGGAAGCTCTGCTGTTTTCACAGTTTGATAATCAATGCATCACTGCACACAATTCCTTTCAAATGTATGTTTGTTTGTCCTGTTTGCTTAATTGAACAGCTGCAATTACTGTTACATATAACTGAATGTTAATTCATGGAAGAAGAGAATTTTGCTTCTTCATTATAATTTTATGTATAAATTGGAAGCGTATGTAACATTAAGCGTTAATTGAGTGCACAAATTCATAGGTTTGATCAACCAGATGTGATAGATCATATTTTGTACAAAAATAGAATTAATTATTAGCTGAGTTTTTCTTTTGAATTCAGCATTGTTTTATTGATATACGTACATCTCATTCATAAGAACAGTGGCTACTTGAAAACTTGTGGAAGAATATCATATTTTCTTGCAAAAAAACATTGATGAATATGGTTTGTTGCTTTCTGCTGATCTCTGGGACAAATGTTAACGAATGCAGTGATAAATTTTGCCTGACAATGGACTGAAATAATTCTTATTTATTTAACCTCTTAACTGAACTTACAGCATGACAGTACTCCTTCAGTTGTTGCTAAATTTTGCAAAATGTTTTGTAAGGTGCCAAAGCAATCCAGTTAGAGCATGAGTTTGTGTTTCAGGGTGGTTATGCTGCCTACCGGTATGCCCAGCCTGCCACTGCCACTGCAGCTGCCTACAGTGACAGGTAAGACCTCATTTACTGCTAATAAATATTTGACCAGCTGAAGTTGAAGATGATTCTATAAATTTGCCTTGTTGAAGTCTCATAACTGTCTTGTTGCTCTGCAGATAACTGTGGTATCTAAAGCAGGCTGTTTTATTATAATCCATGAATAGCCATAAATTGAGAGATTTTAGGCCTTAATTGAGAATCAGGCATGAGATGCGCACATTGCTAAGCCGTAGATCATCCAGTTAATGTTTGTGACCCTTGTACAGTGTAGATAAATATATGTACAGTTTCATGATGGTCTGCTACTAAAAATCATTATTTGTCTTAGGAGTATTATTTCAGTTGATTTAGAACCCGAACCTATTGAGTGCCCTCAATTCTCATTGACTTTGTTTTAGTCAGTGGAAATTGAGAATGAACTGGGTCTAAGCTTAAACTATTCAAGGCAAAACAATATTGTTCCCATTTGCTTTCTTTCCTGACATTTGATTTTTTTCACTACTGAAAAAAATTCAGCTATGCTTCTTTTGCTCTGTATTTTTATCCTCAAAATGTAAACCACTTTTACTGGAAATAATACCAGGAATAAAAGATTATTAAAATCTGCAAAAAAGAAACATGCAAAGACCTAAGGTCTATAAACTAAAAGCGATGTCACATAAATTAACTTTTCTTCTTGCGAGATGAAATTGGGACCCCTTTGAAGTCAATGTCTAAATTGCTGTTGACTTTAGTAGGAACAGGATTTTGTCGAATTACATAAAATTTAGTCTTTGCAGCATGTCGACATCATTTTGTAATGAAAAGAAAGACTATCCAATGTTTTCTTCATAAACTGTACCCTTAAGGAAATCTATTCTATCTTTAACATTTTTCAAGTACTTCCGTGCAGTCATAAAGGGAGGATGTATATTGTGAAAGACAGATACATGCATGTATTTTTGCTTCACAATAGCAGTGAGAAGTAAGGTCACACTTCTCAATTCCTGATACAAGCGAATTTTTTCTTGGAATCATGGAGATAATTTCCAAAGTCTTGAATATGTATTGAAAAATTTCTGTAGATGCTAAATCAGACATTGTTTTAAATGTTTCTGTTTCTTAATGGAATCAATAGATTAAGAAATTTCAGTGAACTATTTCTTAGATTGAAGTGCTGTTCATGGATTCTGTATTTTTAGAACCAAGTACCATGGTATGAATGTTAAAATGCTGTGCATGCATATTTGCCTTTCAAGTGCTTATTCTGGGTAATGAAGATATATTTTTTAAAGTTCTGTGAATAAAATAATTTGCATGTATGGCTGAGGCATGCTGTGTCAGACAGGTAAGCAAGTTACTTTCTATTAATTTTGGATCAGTGATATCAACTAGATACGTGCTGTATGCCCTTTGTTCGTGATGTACTATTTCTACTTAGGGTAACCTACAAAGGTGAAGTGCTACTCAGTAGTTTCATTTCATTTCCACAAAGGTGTGTTAGCATGTCGCAGCTCTAGTATCTTTTTGTGAGCTTATAAAGCAAAACAGTTCCTGCTTCTAAAAACTTAACAAATTCAAAGGACAACATTATAAATAACCTGTGGTTAGTAATTTCCTGCCAGTTATCATTCAGATGTCCCTGGATCATTTTATAGGGTGTTTATTCCTATGAATAAATGAGTTTCTGAAAATCTACACGTCACATAGAGAAACTGAACAATATCAAGATGACTTTCAAATGCTTTAATTATGAATTAATGTGCCTTCTTATAAAATAAATCAAATGCTCTAAGGTAAAACATCAGTTGGTGGCATGTTCTGCTATGGGTAGGGAGTCAACATCACTAAGAGTTATGCTGACAAAAAAAGAAAAGGATTTGCCTAAGAAGATAGTGCTCTTAAGTGCTCTAAAGGAAGCTTGAGATGGCATCAGTAGTAACGCAGTTGTTACAACCCTTAATTTTTTTTTCAGTGTCTAATTTTCAGATACACTTTGTGTATGATTAGAATTGTAATAACCTGTCTTTGCTCGCATAATTTTAAATAGCTGAAATGAAATTTATCTCTTTTGGATTTTTTTTAATTTAGCTTCTCTTCTTAAATGTGGTTAACCCTCATCTTCAGTCTGCCTCCCCCAAATGAATATGGTTTCTTGTCTGAATTACAAATATCGTAACTGAATTTCTTTATGGGAGAATCCCAAAACTAGCATAGAGAATAAAACAAATAATAATCTGCTCAAACATTTCTTTGCGTATGGGAAACTATGTGCAAACATGGATACCTCTGGTTACTCACAACTACAGTTCACTTAATTTGATTGACTTTTAATTCTTTTTTTAATGGAGTTCAATTTAGCAATTTTTGTGAATTACTAATATTGAAAGTGCTGAACTACATTTCTCTACAACTGCTTCTATCTTTTCTTCTCAGTGTAGTAGTCATCTGCTGTCCTCTGACAATATTGAAGATTCCACATCTTATACACTACTCTTACTGCTGATTTGAGGCCTAGTTTAATTTAGTTATACATGAAATATATTTACTGTTAATGTGTAAACAATGCCCAGAAATATGAAGTGAGGACCAGTGAGTATGTACTATTGAAGCAGTGACATATTGTGGAAATCTAACTTCATATTAATATAAAAAAAAATCTAAACCCCTCTATTTTTTCAATCACAGCTCACATACACAATGAATGGCAGTGTTCCATATTTGACATGCGTCTTAAATCTTTAGACTGGAGACATGTTTTGGTAAATTAAAAATAAAGGTTAACAGAAAGATTTGGGACTCTGGAATCAATACAGGTAGTCAATGGATAATGATCACAATAAGAGAGCTCTATTGTGAAAAAATACAATGGTATCCTTGTTTGTCACAGCTGGACATATTGGTGGAAATAGGCAAAGAACAGATAGAGAGGGAAGAATCAGGTGGCAAGGAAATCTCATGAAACAAATCAACAGAGACCCCTGAGTATTTGTTAAGACAAATCTTGTACTACTAAAACTAATTCACAATGGAGGTAGACCTTGCTCAATTCTTAGATTTGTAAAACAAAAATGAATATGTACATTTTGTTTTATTTATGAAGCAATATAATTATTGAAGACAACTTCAAACAAATTTAGAGTTGCATTTTTATACTGTATGATCTGTCATCATACTAAATTGCATTTTAAGATTTGACACTCTTTGCAGTGGTGGATCAAAACCATCACGTTTGACTTTTAAATATTTAAAATATTTCTGATAAATTTTCCAATTCATATAGCTGATAAAAGGGGACCTACTCGTCTATGTATGTCCTTTACCATTCTGGAGCTTTGCATGCCAAACTCTTTCAACTGAGAATGTTTGGAAAAAATAATTTTAAGGATGTGCAAGAGACAGTAAATCAGGTGTTAATAAAATGTTCGTACAGCTTTTATTCAGCTTTCATGTAATATTTTAAAAAATATAAATAAAAAAATAGTTCTTAGATTTCTCTCCAAGTCTGAAGTAAGAGAAACTGGCAAAGGCATCAAGTTTTGTATTTATGAGGTAGAACAAGTCAAAGCATGGCAGTGGGGCGTATTGTCATTTTGTCATTGCATGTTCACTTGATGTTGCTAGTATGTCTGTAACGCTGTATTGGATTTGACAGATCCATCACATAGCTCAGTGAATGGCTTGCTTGAATTAAGCCTATGGGCAGATTTATTCACATTGATTGGCTATTGGTTTTGTGTTTTATGATTTGATTATTGCATCTTCGATCGGAGTAAGAAAAATGTTCCTTTCTTGCATATTAACTTTGTCAGCAATATTTATGAAAGTGTCTGTTGTAGGATAATAAAACAAAACCCCAATAAGAGTAAACTAGCCTTTTCTGAAAGACAGTAATTTCACTTGTACTGCTTGCTAACCCTGTTATACTCAATAGTGATAATTATGTGTGTTTATATATGTATGCTTGTGTATTCATATATATACACACATTCCCCATCCATCACCCACCTACACCCCCACACATGCACCTGCACACATGGGTGTGCACACACACACACATATGGACAGAGGTATTTTTGTTCTGAGCAGAATTTCCTTTTTCTAATGCAGTGCCATATTAAAAACTCACTACAAGCAGTGGCAACATTCCCATTGATGTCTTTGTTGTCTGGATTAGATTCCTCATCACTGGAAGCTGAACTATTTTTTTTTCACTAACCTTTTTTTAAAAGCAAACAAGGCACATTCCAAAATACTTTGTATGTAACACTTTGTGGTATTTTTTTCCACTCTCCGTTTGTGTTCCATGTTCTGTGGTCATACATAAGATTTTGTATGAAATTTGAGACAGGATATTATTTTGTTACGTGGAAGTTCTGTATCTTCCAGATCTGAAATCTTACTCCCATTAAAAACCTGATATTCTAATAGTTTACATTTCTAGCTTGCCTCTGTGGCGTATTATTTTTTGTCAAAGTATTAGTGTCTACAAAGTTATAATTTATTGTATTTTCAAATTCTTTTGGGGCAAGTAGTTGACAGTAATACTGTTTGTGGTCAGAAGATCCTAAAATAAAGTAGATATAGATTTGATTTAATTGGAAACATGCTCATTAAAGAATGAAAAATACAAAAACTATAAAATGTGAGCTTCTGTAGAGGGAGGTGAATTTTTTTTATCCTGTAGATTTTAAGATCATCCATTGTATGAATAGACAATGTAAACCACTAATTTTATTCAAATTATTTTCTCTTACTGAGGATCTTACTAGGTATATATACTAAAAATCAATGGGTTTGAGAGCATATAAAATGTAATAGAATCTTCAGTCAGAATTTAATTTTCCATTAAATAATTTTATAGAAAGATAAATATCTTAAAATGTAATTCTTCATTCAGTCCATGATTGTAGCTTATGAGATTTAGGAAAAAGAGTTTTAACTTCTAAAGTAATCGGGATAGAAAAGATAAAATAATAGAATATAGCAATAATTTTGCCAGAATCATATAGCCCATATCCTGAGCTACTCAAATTTTGAGAATGAAAAGGATCAGTTAGCATCTTGACGAGGTACAAAGGTTGTGTTTAGCTATTGTAACAGCACTATCAGAGCATATAGGTGACATTTTTGTTCTTCAGACACTTAGGTTTGATGTGGTGATGTTTGATTGTTGTAGTTTTTTCTGGATATCCTGTATGGTAGCTAAAGGTTGCTTATTCCCTAGTATTGCAAATGAAAATCAAATCATTCATTTTGCTGTTAGAGGTAATGGATTTGGGCATCTACCTATTAGGCGTGTATGTCTTTATATGTCTATCTGATCTGTGGCAAACTATAGGATCACTGGCATCATGTTAATATTTCATAATCCATATTCATCACTCAGATCTCAGGTTGGGGAATGACTGGAGTATATGACTCATGTTATAGCCAAAACAGTACCTTTTAGTGAAGGGATTAGAAAGTAAAAGTCGATGATTATGAATAAAGAGAATGTAGTAAAGAAAAACGAATAACCAAAGAGTTTAAAACACTAAGAACAGAGAGTTTAATGTAGAGCAATTTGAAAGGAGTTTCCTGAAATAAAAATGTATTGAATAGAGTACTTTCTAATGATTGAAATATGGTTCATTCTAAAATACTGTAGATATACTGCTTTTGGGGGGAGATACAGAGAGTCATATTAGTGTAGGAGAACATGGCAAAAAATAACATTTCATAAAAATATAACCAAGTCGAGAAAGCTACTGTACATACTTTGATGTTTTAATACATTCCTCTAATATTTAGGAGAATTAACACGTTTTCTGATACTTTGAAGGCTCGGTTGACCTGTATGAATATCAGTAATCATGTACTGTCCATGTAACTATTAAAATTACTCCACTAGTTTGAATCTGAGGTAATATAGTAGTGAAAAAGCTTATGGTTCCTGGCCTAGAATGATGGTAAACACGGACTGTGAAACTTTATCATGTCAGAGCTTGTATCCTTCATAACCTGCTTCTACTTCTCTTTCCTGTACGTTCCATTCTCCTTCACTGTAATATCAGGGGATATATTCAGAATACCCATAGACAAGGAAAGGCTTGGCTAATACTATGAAATTTGCTTTGGCGTCCATGCTGGAAATCACGAAGACAACATTTGAGAGAGAAGGCAGAGGAATACTAAAGTCTAGATTTCCATACGTGGCTTCCTAAAGTGCTCCAAGTTTAAAGATGCTGAGTACTTTTGCTGCCGGTTTCTTTGTGAACATAGTGGAAGTTGTTAAATGCTTATCATTTAAAAAAAAAACAGCAGTGCACCAATTTTAACATTTACATATCAACTTCAATATCCATGCTTTCATTTTGATTTATATATTTAGTTTACATCAGGTTATACAGTGTGAGTTTTAACTTGCGAGTTTCTTACTTTAAAATAAAAGTTCATAGTAAATAACTGTGATTATAAATAGATTCCTGTGATGCATTTTCATGCATGCTTTTCCTCTGATTAGAGGGGGGAAAAAAGATTGGTTAACATTTTAAAGTAGGAAATATCTTTTTAATAGTTCCTATGGGCTCCTTCACTCTTAAAGGATATTGAAAGAATGTGTGACTCTAAAATTTTTAAGAGTGTTCTATTCTGCAGACTATATAAATGCCGAGTTAGGGAGTTACTAAAATATTGATTCCTAATCCAGCAGACCAAAACTGTTGCAGTCTGTTGGGTCAGTGCCTGTGACACGATAGGCCATAACAGTTGCTTTGGACATGTCAGTGTCTAATTATACACTTTTTAGTTTTCAGATCATTGACTTGATAGACCACAAAGAGGCAGATTAGAACATGCTATAAGTATTGTCAACCTGAGTGCTTCCAATGCGAGTACTTTACCAGCAAGAAGGAGTTCAGAGCTTTGTGAAGCAGTCCAGGAAAGGTGAAGGAATGAAAGGTTATTGGTGAAATATGGAATGGACTGGATATAGTCTGTATGGATTAGCCATGTAATTTGCAATGTGTTTTAGGTAAGGTGAGGAAGTATTAGAAGAACAAACTTAAAATAATTATGTAGATTAAATTAATGAAGAAAGAGTCAATTTACACTCTCGCATGTTTTTACTGTAGTGTTCCTCACCTCAAAGGAGTCTAAAGTCTAGGTGTTTAAATAGAAATTTTTTTCACATATTTTTTGGCCTTGTCAAGTTTCTAATACGGTAGGAAGACATCTTTGACCAAACAGCAGTTTGTAAGAATACTACAGAGCAGGAATGGGAGCAGAACGTTTACCTATGTATCCTAAAGAACAACTTTATTTTTTGTCAAAACTGCTGTAAGATGTTTCATATACATGCAGAAAAAAAATAAGGTCTTGGTTTAAACCTAAAGGTGACTAACCTGACAGTCAAATTTAGGGCTTGGTTAAGCCACCTGGGAACAAGGATCTGGAGACATGTGAGACACTGTAGGGCATGTGAGGCACTGGTGCAGGCAGAGGTAACCCTGAACCTTCTGGAGTGGCAGCTAAGTCCAGGGAGATGGACATGCTGCTTTTGCTTGAGCAGTCAACATGAGCTTTAGTGTTTTCTGTGAGATAACATTTACACAAGTAGCTGCATTAATTTCTTTTGATGCAGGGCTTTACTTTATATGCTGCCAAGGCCTGCCTCAAAATTTTAGAAAAGAGCATTTAACAAAGTGGTCGAGAATGATGGAGGTGGAAGATCTTCAGATAATGAAAGCACAATACCTAAGTGAGAGCAGAATATCTATGTCGTCTTCTTTGTCTTGCCATCATTATTAGTAGTCCGGTTGAACAAGCAATTCTGCAGAAAGAAAAGAACCCGACATGGAAGAAATTAGTCGAACTTCCTATTTATAGTTTTGTTCTCACTTCATTTAATGTCTTGTATAAGTATGGCTGTAAAGTGTTTAGTTGTCTTAGTGTTGTGATTCAAATGCTATGAGTATGATAATGTACTTTGATCTTATCATAATGGGAATATAAAGCACGATAATAGCCAAATCAACCATATTATTATAGCTATTATACTAATATTAAAAACTTTAAATTCTTTGATAGCCTTGATATTTAAATTTAGGACACTAGAAGGAGGGAGTTGGGGAGGACTTCATAAAATTATTTTAGAGGTAAACTCTGAAACTTTGTCCATACTTGAATATTACAGAAACTATTTAAGCAGCCAGCCGTCAGCTACGTTATAATTCATGGTGAAAAAGCCCTCAATATTGGAGTCCAAACAAGAGCAACAAAGCCTTAAAGTTTAGAGCATGAAGGAAAAATAAAGTAGTTTTAATGATATAACAGAGCAATGTATAGTTTTATCACATATAATGCTTATGGGGAAAATCACTGCTACACTACATAGGTAGCAGCAGGGCCTTGGAGAACACTATTTGAGTATCTCCAGTGAAGTCAGTGATTCCAGTTAAGCTGCATCAATTTTACTAGGTGAGGTTCTGATCCATAAAATCTAAATACTGACTGTTTTTGTAAATCCTATGGTGCTCTTGCCAGAAGAAGTCAACTGATTACATGTAGTTAAAATCTTCCCGCTGTAACTTCTGCTCAGTATTGTGTTCACCTTCATCTTAATTTTCTGTGTTCTGGGGCTCTGCACTGTTCAGCAGTTGCTATGTTTTTAAGAGGGATACCTCTTAATACCTCTTGTATTAAGCAGACTAATTTATCTCTAGTTTTGTGAAGTTAAAAAGCAAAGTCCAAGAATTCTGGTGTATGAAACATAATCACTGTATGTTAGTGCATTATAATTTCTTTTACATTTCAAACTTCCTACAGTTAGTGTGATTATGTTTAGGGAAGTCCTGATTTCTTAAAATCCCACTTGACATCTATTATCGCTCCTCTTTTATGGAAGCTCAGGGTCGTCAAAAAGAGGGACTAAAAATTTCTTGGAGCGATGCATAAAATTACATGAGTGTCAAAATTTTGTTCTCAATCATGTGCTGTGAAAAATATAAATAATGTTGAAAAGTACAACTGCCACACAGCCTTTTAGGGAGAAGATAGAACGTAATCAACACTTTGTAATTTGTGTCATGTGCCTTACAAATATAGGTTCTTACACCCACAGTGACCTAAGTATATAAACTTTCTAGACATGGTTGTGAGCGCTTTTGTACATCAGAAGAACAGCAAGGCTTATGACTGTAGGAGGGAAAATGTGGTAGTAGGTTGATGCTTTTTCAGGAATATGTAGTAGTGCAAAGAAAGAAGAGCACATCCTGTCCCAGGGTTGGGTGACTATATGGAAACTTTATGGGGGAACACTCAGGGTAACAATATGTCCTAAAATTATGTTGGAATTGTGCTTCATGATGGTCCTCGTGATGATCCCCTTGAGATCCCTCAAATCATAAAAAAGCGAATCTGAGACCCATTCTCTGTATCTCTTCCTATCTTCCAAGTTCTGAATTTACCAACCAGAAGTAATGTACAGGTCAGGCAGGATCAGTGGTTAGGTCTGTACTGCACACCCAGTCTCTTATGACTTCTGCTCTTTCTGAGCTCCATTCTACTTTCAGGTGCCACTGACCTTAAAATAAAGTCTATTTAGATGTAGAAAATTTGATAAAATTTGTATATATTTGTGGGTAACTGAATTATTAGTATTATTAACTCAAACTTGAAACTAACTCTAAGAGAAAATAAAGATTATTTAAACATGCTTGCAGAAAAGATTTCTGTAGGCATAAAAGCTAGAAATACTACATAGTAATTACAAATTGTGGGTATGATTCTACTATATTTCACATATAAAGCCTTAGCTAAGCTTAAATTTAATGTTGATATGCATGTAGCTTCTGTATTAGGTTAGTGTGCTTTAGAATGAAGTAAAGACGTTTTTTCTATACTATTTTGGCACAGTTAAGGTGACTTTTGTAGAAGCACGACTGTAAAAGACAGCTTTTCTTGAAAACAGGTAGATGCAACATTTTGGTAAGGGAAAGTACATACAAAATATATTTATGAAATAACTCAAGCATCTTAATTAACTAGTGGTAGTATAAACATGCTGAAGAACTTAGGCTATGGTAGTATTTTAAAAAATAAATTAAAAAAAAAATCTTTAGAAGTATCTTTATTACCATACTGGTAAAAATCTGTGGTAGCTTTCAATTTAACAGAAGAAAGAAGAAATTGATATATAGGACTAAGAGAAGGAATAGTGTGCAGAAGTGTTTGCCCTTGGGAAGTAGCTGCTCAGTTGGAACACAACCATTTTGAGTCCCAGAAGTGTATTTGCATGACCCACACTATTTGGGTTTCTATCAGAGCTCAGGCTGCCAAAGGATGCCAGCCCAGCACTTAAAAGGATTTAACTTAGCCCCAGGGTGTGAATATGTGGCAAGTTGAATATGTCCAACTGTACATTCAGATCAATGTATTTGTCACATTACCCTTTCAATTTGCTTTTCTGTTTATCTCCCTTATATCCAGTAACAACTTTTAAAATTTTATTTAAAGAAAAAAGTAGTTCTCAGGACTTTAAATGTGTGGGCTTTTACATCTGAAGTATAAAACAATGAGCGGTAAACATTTTGTTCTATACTTTTACTTGTTAATACACAAATCAAATTGATGGAAACAATTCTGTATTTTAACAACTGAGCAGGGCTTATTGTGTAATAAAGTTAGGTCCACTGACATTTCTTTTACCTTATCAAATCAGTAAAAAGTGTAGAAATGATGAGGAACATTAAAACAACCTAAAATGCATCACGAACTTTCACCGTAGCCTACTTGTTAAATTTTTAAACCTTCTACACTCAATACAGTAACTGTGTAAAATCAGTCTTCCCAGGGAAGGAGTCGACACTTGCATAGGACTGAGCGAGGTTAAGCTGCCCTTTGCCTCAGCTGCTTCTATGTGCTTTGTGACAGATAGAATATGATGCACCACAGTGTCAGCTTAACTGAGAAGGATGCCTTTGTCAAACTATAGTGTTGTCCACACTAAGGGATAATACCTGCTTTACTGACAGGTGTGGTCTGTTTGTATTGTGACACCTCTGATTATCAGTTCTCCCTCTAGGGTCATGTAAACAATAGCATGGAATTTACCCAAATAAAAACATGCTACTAAAAGCACATTAAAGCCATCAAACCACTAAACAATTTATTGTAATCATTACCACTACCACCTAATTAGTTATTAAGAAAATGAACTGGCTTATTGAACTCCAGCATCTAGTTTTATTTTTCACTCTCTCATTTGCTATGCTGACCAATATGTAACTTCCTCCTTACTTTTAAAATTGAATTAATGGAGTTGCAAAATGAATTTTGCAAAAGCAAGATACAGGGATAAAAGTATCTTCTTGTATCAATTGAAACATTATAGCAAGGGATGTTTATGGTAGATGTTTTTTAAATAGGTATCAGTTGAGGTTAATTTTTTTGCCGGGAATTAGAAAGAGCTGGTAATAAAATGTTAGATTTCAGAACAGTTCCAATAACATCTGTAGTTCCAAAAGGCAATAGCAGCTAATATTCTGGGGTCTTTCTGTAAGAAACTAAACCAGCATATTATTTTTGCATATTATTTTGTACTTTGGTCTCTGAAGACAGAGTATCTGTGGGTCAATGTTCCATAACACTTTAGAGGCAGCTTTTCAGGAGAAGTGAGCTTTGCATTTAGATGAGTGGGCAGTTTAGTAACTTCATCAAAATGAATCAAAAGGATTTTCTGTAAAATAGTAGCTGGTAAGTCTGCATTGCTCCTGGTTGAATCCCTTTTAGGCAAACATCTACCTGTTTCTTTCCATATAATTATCACAAGAGGCAATAATAAAAGAGGTGATACCAGTAAATACAGTGACAAATTACACTACCTGTGAAATACAGAGTAGCTCTATATTTATACTGCTAAATTTATCTCCCTTCATTTTTAAAAATTCATCTCTTTAACATTACATGCTAGGTAGATCTCATTAGTTTGTGAAATTTCTGCAGATGACAAGAGCAAAACTACCAATCTGTACATCTGATTGAAAATGACAGAATATACAGTTTGATCACTGAATTCATTCATATTAAAAGGTAGGAATTAGTATCTCTGAGAAAGGGCAGAGGCAATGATCAGGTACTACTTTTGGTCTCAGCCCCCTCCCTGTAGTGTGGATTACAGATTCCTTATTTTGTTTTGTTTTACCTTTTCCCCAAATGTGAACTTTTAAGTAACAAGGTTCACAGTTTTCTAAACAAGAATTGAAAATCTCTTTAATACATTGGAGGTGAAGTGATATAACTAGATTTTGTTCTCTTAGGGCTTAACTCCTCAAGGTTCTGTTACTCCTATGAGATGTTTGCTTCTGAACTGAATAGGTTTTGATAGGCTCTTTGGAGTGCTTAACGCTTGACAGAGCTTACATCATCTCACAGAACTTCAGTTTCCCAGGTAGTCCTCAGTGCAAGCTAGAAATAGCTCCTTCCAGCTCCTAGAGGTAGACTCTTGCATTAAAGCTGTGCAAAACAGGAAAACACAGTGTTTCACCATGCCTAGCAGTGCAGGCTGGAGGAGCTACATGTAATTTGGAGTAAAACAGCACCCAAGTATTAAAACTTCAGCCAGGTTCTTTGTTAATCCCCCACAATACATGAATAATATAAAGGAAGCTGTGTATGTGCATATAAAGGAATCATTTGATGGTAATCCTTAAATATGGTTTCTAGTAGCCCAAATCCTGTTTACTTTGACTTCAGAAAGGACAAATCAGGATTTGTGCTGTAGTCAAGTTTTCTGCATTTTGAAATCTTAGTGTATTTAGCATTTATCTTTTTATGTTACCTGGTTTAAAAAAGAATTTTGCAAGAGAAGGTTTATATTAAATTACTCATATCTCTAGTTTATTCTCCTAAGATTCTGCAAAAGACTTTTGTATGTATTTGGATGACAGTATATGAGAATATACTACGTCATTTTTTTGTAATAAATAGCAAAAATTTCATTTTCTGATTGCAATCGTATTAGACATATAAAGAGCAAAATATTTTACTTTCAAGATCCTCCTTTCAGATGCACGAAGTAAATTGCAATTATTTTTTTCAAAAATGCTTTTTACATATTTTGCAGTAGTGCCCTTTAATATCTATATCCATATAAATATTGTTTTATTTTTATTAGACTTCATAAATATATTGACATATCTGTTACACTAAACATGAAGCTTCCAATGCAAGAGTTTGTACATAGTCCATATCCAAATGTCGCCATTATTTCATTTAAAAGATCCCAGCATGTCTACCTCATGATCCTTATAAACTCTATAGTACTGAAATACGTCAACACTTTTTCTTGCTACATTCATTAAAATTAAGCACCCTTACCCTTCCCCATCTGTAAACATTAAGTCAATTGGCAGGTAGCACATTTCCCAGTCAGCAAGCAGTATTGTGAATTTTATCTTCTCTTGCAGAAATCAATTCGTCTTCGTTGCAGCAGATGAAATTTCTTGTAACACCTCTGCAGGTAACAATCATTGATACTTCTTGATGCATCCATCCAGGTCTCAATATCCTTTTTCACATGCTGCATTTAATTGTAAGAGAAAGCATAGGAAATTCCATCGTATAAATCTTTTTAATAGTTTAATTAATTTATAGCTTGAGTCTATAGGTTCTGCCTATATTTATTTCCAGTTTAAGTATCATATGGCCTAGAAAAGCAAGGATATGTTAAACCTTCTAATAAATACTGTGCAGAACAATCAAGATTGTGACTTTAAAAAAACCAAAACAGAGCAAATGAGAAGAGAAAAGGCTCAGATGTATGCAGGACGTTGTAAGTGCTATAGATTTAACCATTTTTCCTTTCAACTCTTTGGGGGCAAATATTGCCCACAAGGGTACTGCAGACCCTAAAGCACTCACAAAGTCTATCCTATGGATAAGATAGTGGGAGAGAGGGTCTGTATCTTCAGAGGATCGCGCTCTAGTAAGTAAAAAGTCTTAGCTGCTTTGCTAATATACTATCATGTTGTAAGCCATGGGTACAGATGAACGAACAATGTTTTTAAAAGGTAATGGTAATTTACAAATATATTGAATATGTCAAGGGATTTTTTTCTCTTTTAAGCAATAGGCTTTGAACAAGCTTAGTCTTAATGCAGGTAAGGATGGTATTATGTCACTACGTAATAAATCGAAAGCCAAAATAAATAGTAACAGTGTCGGGACATGTTATGCAAAAAATCTAATGGGTTCATAGAAGGTGCTTGTATTGAAGGATGCAAGGGTGTCTAGTGTGGCACAAAATGTTGGCATTAAGAAGTGTTTATTTATAGAGGTCTACATTAGCAGAAATAAAAGAAAGGTGAAGAGTGTTCTATTTATGCCATAGTGACCTACATAGAAACAAATAAAGAACATTTATTTATGAAAAAGATCATAGTAAAGCCTAAGTATGGTAATAACTGTAATAATCTGTATGCTATCCATAGCATTTTTGGTGGTAATCTGAAAAGTTCTTCTCTAAGAAAATCTGATTTACACACATTTTTCAAAGTCCTAAATCATTAAGAGAATACATTTTGAGAAGTCAACATTTGACTCTTTCTTGATCTCACTAGACTTGGATTTTGGCTTTCGTCATTTCCCTTGTGCTTCCTGCTCAACTCCAGACTACAGTGAGCTGTAGCAGGGAGGCTACTAATTTATAAATCTACACCTTGCTCTGTAATAATAAATATAATTATTTTATCCATTTTTTAACTTGGAATTTTGGAGATAGACATGTTATCTGTAATATTTTTCTTGTCCTGAAAACAATTTCCTGTTTTGTGGAGTGAACTCTTTTAAGCAATAATTATTTCTCTAATGGAGACTTTTTTTTCCCCTCAGTTCAGACACAATTTAAGTGTCCAAGACTATATTATACATATTCCATACATCACTACTTTGGAACTCCAGTCAGAAATAGAGCACTCTTGGTTATCAGTACTGTTGTTTATCAGTAACTTTAGGGAACTTTACACAGAAGGAAGTCGATCTCTGTGTATATTTGTTAAAACTTTTCAGTTTACCAGCTGATTACCTCTGTTGAACTGATTCAACAATAAGGTATTTTTGTTAGGTATGTTTGTGAGCATATGATAAACATATCCATTGTAAGTGGATATAGGTGCCTTTTTTGAAATAAGATCCAAAGGAGAAAGCTAATGAAAGCCTGTCTTCTGTTTCTCCTGTACCTAAGTCATAGAATTTAAAGGACTTTTGTCTTTATAAAAAACTAATTCTATGGCCTATATTCCTGTGGTACAAGTAGCCATAGCTACATTTGTTTTTATAAATCTGCAAGTTGACTTTCAACTAATTATGTGATGTTTTGTGTTTTAGTACATGGAGCATATATAGATATAAGTAAATTTTTAGAACTGAAGTTAACCTTCCTGTGTTTTTTCAGATGCATGCAAAACACCTACAGTACGATTTTATAGTGTTTTTTAGCGCTCCTAGACTCAACTACAGTAATTCAACTGCATTTGTAAAATTTATATAAAGCAAAGATACTGATAATGTGCTCGGTGTTTGAAATGTGAGTATATGTATGTTTGTATTGTTTCCTTGTAAAGAATGTATGTGCTTGTAGATCTCAAATAATAATGAAACAAGTAAACTTTTGGTTAGAAGTTTATCATCAAATGGCAATGGGAGGTCTTGAGTGATTCTGCTGATAATAGTCACTCTTCTCTTCCTAATACTTTATAATTCCTGCCAGAGGATACTTAGCCCTCAGCCACGTGACATCTTTTCTGTTTTGTGAATAAAGTAATCTTGAATAAATAAATGTGTTAATGAATGGATAGTATGTCCATGTACGCATTTTTATTTATGTATATGTACCTGCACATTATGTAAGGAGAACCTACTCAGGTATCTGACAGCAGGATACTTCCATGGGAAATTTATTTCACTCTTGATTGCATCCAGTGCATTCTGAGGCTAAAAATAATTACTCTTCAGAAGAGAAGTTCTGTGCTTCTGGGATAGATCTTCTCTGGCAGGCATGATTAAAGTCTGCAAACAGACCTGAACTAGAACAGAGGTAGGGAAACTATCTGAAGACTCCTATCAGTTTGATGATGGAATTTTAACAAGGGTGTCTGAACACTTTGCTCTAGCGAATCTCTGAAAATGGGCACATTAGGGGAGAATTAATCCTGAGGTTCCTGGCTGATGAGAGCAATGGGCTTCTAATAAATCAAAATGAGATCTAGAATAAAACCCATAGTTTATTTACATGTTGGTTACAAAACATTGTACATTTTTTCATTTTGAATCTTCAGCATTTTTAAAACCGGCAGTCAATATTTTTTTTCCTTTTACATTTTGTAAAAGTGAAGTTCATCGTTTGTAAAGAAGAAAATATTTTGTAGAGTCTTTTCCAAGTGCATTCGAGGATGTACCTACGTATGACTTTTATGATTTTTATATAAATATGGAGCAGGATCATTATTCTATACTTACATCTCCTTCAATTTTTAACAGTTACCCAACTTCTATTTGAAAACAAAAAAATCCAGCGCATTTGCATGTCTGGTATTATTTTTCTCCCAAGTGTATATGCAGTTTATGATTTTGAAATAACAGAGAGAGTGTATATATATAAACCTGAATTTGGAATGAAGTATGGTGGAAGTGGATATAACATCTGTCCAATTGTGACTGTATTTATTTTCATATTTGAGCAGAGTCATCCCCAAGAGGCGGGATTGTGTGTGTGTGCAAAATAAATGCATTATAAAGCTTTAGAAGTTGACAGTCCTAGATTAAGTTATTGACCTCCATTTGGAGAAAGGTACAGTCTCCAAAACAGATTAAACCTTCTGAAAGATTTAATTCTTTAACTTTAGGAAAAATGTTTCTCAAAAGCAGGCAGCTTAAAGAAGCAAACATTGGAGATTTTACTATTGAAATAGTATGAATGCAATATTGGCAGTTTTTAAAGAATGCAATTACTTCAAGCCATTGCAGTTTTCCTGTGTATTATCATTATCCTGTCAACACTAACACAAATGTAATTTAATGAAACAATAGCAAATATGGACATACTTCTTTTAAAAGCAAATTAATATTTGATGAAGTGATTAGAACGGTTAAGGTGTCTGTTGTAGTGCACCTCGGCTACAGCACATAAATAATTGTAGCCGGTCAAAATTTTTGCCATATATGCTTGCATACATGTCATTGACTTGTTCATGCATCTGGTAGGAGATACTGAGCAGATCATACTCTTTCAAAGCAATTGCTTTGGAGAAATGCAGTTTCAGCCTTTTTTGAATTACTGAGTAAAGACATGTTCAGTTGTGAGAGGTTTCTTCCCTTTCAGTATTGCTGCCTATGGGTTTGACTTCATGAAGCAATTTGACTGGGAAAATAGCCATTTTCGATGAGATGCTTTTATTATTACGTTATCCACTTCTACTAATCGGATAAAAATTGGAGATAAAGGAGCATCTGTAAGGTCTTTGTGCTAATATTTATTTTACACTGTACTGCTTTTTCCTGTGAAAAATAGTGGATACTGAAGTTTTTGCTCTGGAAGAACTAGGAAATGTTGTCCTAATGCACATTATGAAACTTCTAGTGTAAATTCAAGTGTCCTTTATGTTGGCAGTTTTAAACTGTGTTTACAGCTGCTGTAAATAGTTGCTTATATGGAATTCCATTTGTTACGGTTTTTACGGCTTTTGGTAGTTGTGTGGTAAAGATGTTCAGCTATTGGATCAGTTGATAAAAATCAGCAAACACTTTGATTACCCTCTGTTCTTCTTTTATGAAGTTTGATTAATTCCCTTTTCTCACCCAGTGAAAACACTGGCAGCCCTTTTTGGCATCTTTGTCATTATCTCTTTGACAGCTTGCCTTCCCGGTGCTTACAGTTCTAGGTCAGTTCGCATGGCTAGTCAAATGTGACAACATGACAAGATTAAGTAAAGCTGAGGTTCTGTGATTTGTAAATGGAGGATTTGCAATGTGAAGCTCCTTTGATAACAGAAATAGTGAATAATCTGAGTTTGCCCTCAACAAGTGCATATAAGCACACGGGCATCTTCTGTACTGTTTTTTAATGAAGTAATCAGATCTTTTTTTTCTCGGATATACTGAAAATAGTAGACATGAAAGGTGGTTTGTGTATGTGTATGCATCTATGGTTATCTACAAGTACAAGTTAGCAAGGATTCCATTTTTATCATATTACATTTAAAGTATTAAACAAAAAATAAGATTGCATACTACAGAACTTTACACACAAGCACAAAAGACTGCTTTAAAATTTAATAAACAAAGTACCCTGTATATTATTATTGAACTAGGTAACTATTTATTCAAGCTTTATTGCCCTGAAATACAGCAATAGTAATAGGGAAATGCTTTACAGATCAAGGTAATACTTGATTTTCATTGCAATACAGCTGGTTTTAGGTGTCACCTCATGGCAAGCCTCAGTTTCCCTAGTGGCTTTTTAAAATGAAATTTATATAAAGTGTAACTATCTTGGATAGAGATTATACGGAAAGCTGTTGCTGGTAGCACAGAATTATATTAGATTTTTAACTGGGCAACAAATTAAATCCCTGCACTTGTGTAAATCCAGACAGCAAGACTGAAATTTGAGAGAAAGCTTTTAAAGCTGAGGTTTGTCCGTATGAGATACTCAGCGTCAGCTCAAGAGGGAGGTCACCTGTGCTGCTATTTGTTGCACTTCTATGTGTCTGCAATTTAACCACTATCAGTCATATTTATTAAAATGTTTAACAAGGTGGCAGCTCAACTTTGGGTGGCTGTAAACATCTTAGAATCTTCAAAAGAAGCCACAGGTTGGCGTACAGAAATAAATATAAATATCGGGTCTGAGCATCAGTGACCAAAATTTCTGCAAAACACGCCCATCAATTAGCAAGAAAATTAACTGGCCATGTTCAGAAATTTCTGAATAGGTAGGCTTCTCAAGTTTCTTGCTCCAACCTGCAGGAAAAAGTACAGACTGCTTTTAATATTTGATTGATGCTGTATTTATGAATATCCCTTCATGGAAATTTTATTGTCGCACTATCCCTTATGGTAGACTGTAGTCAACTTTCTTCCTCTCTGTGAAAACCTAGGAATGTTAATGTGATACTAACATGAAATCCCTCATGACATTCAAGGTATACAGGACTCCAGCACTGCAGTATACCTTGAGGTATTCCATTGTTTCATTGTGCTGTCTGTCGCTACTGCATCTTCCCAATTCTTTCTCTACTCTACATCACAAACCTCTAAAGCATGGAAAATGTTCCACAACAACATATTTTATGGGCCCTCCCATGTGAATCATTATCTTGGTGTTTGTGCATTTAAAACTTTGCATAGAGGATTTTAGCATTCTTAGCCTTTACAAACAAAGAAAATTACTAGAAACTGCTTTTATCAGCAGATTTTGATCATTTTCCTTGGTCTTAAATAAATCTTGGTATAGACATTTTTTCTCATTGCCTTCTGAGATATATAGAGAAACTTACTGCTCATTCAGGTGATTGAAATGTCTGAAGTTGCTTGGTATTAATATAAAAAATGAAATAAATCAATTGGTTGCCCATGCTTTGAGCACCATAAGCAGATACAATCCTACTGTAGTAAAGAATTTTGAGTTAAAGGTCTGCCACTGCTGCACAGTGTTGGCCCGCTGAGGTTTAAATTACAGCTCAGCAATGTGGTGTGTAATTGGTGCACATACATGCTGCTCATGTCATCTGTCTTGGTATCACTGTAGTTACATGACCAAGAGAGAGAGCATGATGGGTGTTATGGGAATCATTTATCTGGATAAGGCCAGATAACCCTTGTTTTCCTTGCAATTCCTTTCAATTCTTTATTGAAATCTTTGCATCTTTGTCTAAAATATTATTGCAATTCTAAATTAAGATCTGACAGAGGAGAAATGTGGATTGCCCTTTCCATGCCGCCTGCCAACAGCAGGGGGCACATCCTGTATTTGTGCCCATTGCCTGGGCAGACAAGCAGGGTAGGAACACCAAAGTGCTTCTGCCTTCTCCTTCTTAGCCAAGTCTCACTCCTTCAGTTGCCTTTTTGTGAAATTTAGTAATAAATTCAGTACAAGAATTTCAGTAAATTAAGGTTATTCTGGTTGAAGATTCAACACCTATAGGTCTGAAGAAGCAGCAGTTTTGTTGCTTGCTTGTTTGATTGTAATCCAAGCTAGGAAAGAATGGATAATACTGTGAAAAAGTTAGAAATATGAGCTTTCCAGCAGTACATACACTTTGTAATACAGCAAGTAATGGGGGACTAGATCAGAGTTAGATTTAGCTGAGGTAGTACCAGACTTTTAAATTCTCTTTTTGTATTTGTTTAAACAGATTCATCATTTTCTATAGTTCTTCTAGCAATATGTAAACTTTAAAAAAGTGGGGGGAAATTATAATGATCAGAAAAATATATGCATCAAATTCCTAAAAAATAAATTTGTTTAAAATTCCTTGTGCAGTTCTCAAATGACTTGAGGAAATTGTGTTAACTTAGTTCATATTCTGTACCGTGAATTTCTGCTTATTAGTGCTGTTATTAAACCCTGTAATATGGATACTGTTAAGGAGCTTCCAAATGTCTCCAGTATCAGAACTCTGCTGTCTGTCCTGGAGGTGTATGGAAATGCAGCCAGAGTACCAAAGAATTTAAAATCTCAGAAAGGTAATTACAATTAGAGAGGCACATGCATTGCCAATTTTTAGAGACAGCAGTGGACAACAAATTGTCATTTCACATAGTATTTTAGTGATTTAAAACCCTGTACTGAAAATGGTTGAAGAGATTGAGACGTAGGATGAGTAAAGAACTTAGAATACACTGTGCTTTTGGTGAATAGTTTAAATAGCTAACATTTACAGATGTTAGTGTGGCTACACGGATTATTTTTTTTTTTCTCAGTTATTTCCCAGTACGGTGTTACTCCAACTAGTTCGGAACCGGTGCCAGTACAATAACAAAATGCTAGCAGACTTTTCGCTCCCCCTGTTACGTCCTGAATACTTATTCCAGCTATACTGAAAAATAGTGGAATTTACCTTGTCCTAATTAGTGGTGCATCAAATCTGTTCATCAGATGTATTCTTAGACAAGAATTTGTGAGTGCACATACTGGTTTTGATACACTGATTTAACATTTTGTACACTATGCAGAGAATCACATTGACTATTAATTTATTCAAAATACTTTGCCCATTTACGTGTCCTAAATTTTAGTAACTTATTTACCTATAATGATTATTCTCAGTGTAAATTATCACAAAGCATTTAAATGCCACTAATTTTAATGAGAAATAAGCATTCTGGCATAATGGTGAGTAAATGAACCAATGACTGAAGTAGCTTACTGATTTTCAGTGTGACAAAAGAGTTTAAATCCTTCTTACTATTTTCAGTATCTATTCGGCTAACCTTCTGAGCTTCTAAATTTGGTGTCATGCAAGGGCGTGTTTAAAAATTAGCATTTAAAAAGAAACCCACTTGCTTTAAGTTTAAGCTGACACTGTTCCTTTCCTCTGTGGAAATGAAATTTATTAATCATAATAAAACCATCATATTCTGAAGGTAGAGGTCACCCTGAGGAGAAAAAAAGTCTATTCATCACAGAGGAATTTCAATGCAATTTTTTCCCAGATAATATCTGAGCATGGGTTCTCTCCCCGTTAGAAATATGTTTTTACTTATGTGTTTACTTATGTCAAGTGTATCAAGGGGAGTGCAAGAATGAGAGTTTTGCAATTAATTTTATATACTTTATTTTCTTTTACAGAAGATTTGGAAGACTGCCTTTAACATTTTATTTTATGTTATGTTTACATTGCATACATTTGTTCAAGTGGAATTTCAATATCCTGTAAAAGAAAAGGAAGAAGTGATTCCTTTTTTTTATTTTTTGAAATTGCTTAACGTTTTCTTTATACGTGTTTTCCTCTTAGTTGTCCAGATTTCTGTAAAATATTGATGCAATGTTATTAGCGTGTTATGCTAATTTGTTTTATCACATCAGTGTTGTAAACTTGCTAGTTGCTTCAATAGTTTGGTTACATATACTAATAATTCAATAAAGCCTGGGCACTACATAATCAGGCTTGTTCCTTCCTTACAAGTGGCCCTTGCATTTCGGCCACTTAATCCCCTGCCATGGGTGACCCATAAGAGTTCCAGTTTTATGGGGCACTGTGACATAGTCAAGGATCCTGCAGGAATGGAATGGGATAGAGTTAATGTGCAGCCTTACTGCAGGAAATGGATCAGAGTGGTGGAAACAAAAATTCAAAGTCCCACTGTAGTTAATGGTTTACACTAGACCAAAACTACTGTAGTTCTTACAGATCTAAATGTAGTTCTTGCTCAGTATTGCAATAGTACCAGATAATCAGAACAAAACAAAAAAATATTGAAAATATACTGAATCTCTTTGCCTGAATAATAGTTATACATTAAAGCATGTGTAACAGTAGTACATGCAATTCCCCCACCATGTTAGTAGGGACATGAGGGAAATGTATAGTGCTGGAAACAAGTCTAGCTTTAAATTAGTCATTTTCCCTTTCTAGATGTTTTCTTACTGTTTGAATTAGATTTGGTTTCAGAGAATTAAAATTAATAATGTTTAAAATTGATTCCCAGACTTTAAAAATGGGCACACAGAGAAAAATAAGGTGTCTTCTTCACTTCAGTGTAGATAAACTAGGCATACAAGATTCTGTTATGGCTACTATCAAAGCAAAGTATTTTCAGATAATCATAGAATGGTTAGAGTTGGAAGGGACCTTAAAGATCATTGAGTTCTAACCTCCCTCCCATGGGCAGGGACACCTCCTACTAAAACAGGTTGCTCAAAGCCCCTTCCAGCCTGGCCTTGAACACTTCCAGGGATGGGGCAGCAACTTCTTCTCTGGGCAACCTGTTCCAATATCTTACCATCCTCACTGTAAAGAATGTCTTTTTAGTATCTAATCTCAATCTCCCCTGTTTCAGTTTAAAACCATTACCCCTCATCTTACTGCTCCACTCCCTGACAAAGGGTCGCTCCTCATCTCTACTGCACGCCCCCGTCAGATACTGGAAGGCTGTTATAAGGTCTCCCCGGAGCCTTCTCTGTTTTAAATCTCTTAAGTGTCATAATGTGGAGGTTTACCAAGGCTAAGTTTCTTCCAACTGAAGAGGCTCCAGAGTATGGGGTCATTGTCAAACCTGCTCGAAGGACTCTAACCCCGTTCCAACTCAAAGCCTTTTCAGTTGCTGAACCCTTTTGCCTTTAGATAGCACAGTTGTCCCAGGAAGCGGTTTACTGGGACTTTGATCCATACTGAATCCCTCATACCCTTGTAAATGTTGGCTCAGTGAAATGGAGGAAAACATGGACTTGTCTAATGTAATTTCTGCTCCTTCCTTGGAAGATGTCACTGGGTAGGTAGGAATGTCTAGTTCAGATAATTTGGACTTCTTCTCCACCTTGCATCCAAGACCCACTGTAGTGGGTGGTAGAAGATTGTATATGCCATGGAAACATTCCTGTCTCAGCTTTACCTCAGCTGATCTAGGAATTGGCTAATCAGATGGCACTTGTGGAGGAGCAAATACACGCTAATAAAATAGGACAACTATCCTCTTTTCAAAAACAGTAAGTTTGTATTCGTATTTGAAACAGAAGGTAGTGACACAGAATGAGACCAGTCTGGAGTTACAATGATTTATTATTTTTTTTTGAGAGAGAGCAATATCTCAGGAGCATTTTTATAACTTAATTTGTTTACTACATTAGTCCTCGTACACAAGACACCACTATAATTTCCAGATTGCTTTTGTTGTTATATGTGACACTTAATTTCAAATGGTAATTGTTTGATTATAAAAAAAAAACCCTGTCAGACATGTTGGGTGAAGCGTGTATCTAGTTGACATGTCCATCTCACTAATGGGAACTGCATTGGACTGTGAAGCCAAGTAATGTATTTC
>VXBJ01008285.1:552698-609176 GCA_013400055.1 Nycticryphes semicollaris
TATGAATTAATGAAGCAAAAAGGGGCCCCACTGCACCAACTATCATATATCAGCTGTCTTAAATTATTCACTGTTTGTTCAAAGCCAAAGGTTATGTTCTTATTAGGGGTGCTTTTCTCGACACTTGTACATAAAAATCGGATTAAAAGCTGTCCAAAGGCACCCTTTTAAAGCATTCCACCAGGCAGTATTCAGCTATTTAACCATAACTAGTTATTTAGGCAAAAACTGCTAGTTAGACCATTAACAAGCATTCTTTTTATATTTCTTCCAGTAAAATAAATTATTGATATCATTGCTGACTTTTATATTATGGGAGGGAAAAAAACAATAATAAAAAGGTGATAAAAGCACTGTTTCTATTTTTTTCTTTTTTTTCCAAAAAAGAAAGTAATAAAAACTTAAATTCTTTGTACCAGTAAAAAAAAAATGTATAAAATTTACATCCGTGCAGTGGAGTTGTTAAGTTCTAGAAATACACAGCCTATGATGCTTTAGATTTAGCCTAGTAGACCAACTGTTAGAGACAGACGTATCATTTTTATGGAATTATATGATAATCATATTCAGATTTATATAAGCATTTTACAAGTATTGCAATCATTGAGTAGAGATAATCATGGTATTTTCATCAGCTTGGTACTTTTTGAAACATGACTGTGTCGTGTAAACAATCTGCAATTTTTCAAGGCATGACAACTTGCCCCTGTTTGATTTTCAAACCAAGGCCATTTGCTCAATATCGGGCCCAAGACAAGTTTTCAACTGGGACAAAAGAGGGACCTTCTTCTGAGCGAACAGCGCCTGGAGAAGGCTGCGTGTCTGGGTGTCAGGCGGGTGCAGCCCAGATGCCTGCCCGGGTGGCGGTTTCAAGCATAGTTGAAAAATTGCAGTTTGTCTGTGCATATGTTTGGACTCTTTCCATGTTGTCCTGTTTACAAGTTAACCTAAGTTGGGGTGTTTGTCACGGGTCTTCTTGTTTTTGTATTTAAATAAATAAAGCAGAAAACTGTCTTGCTACAGTTTTGCTGCAGATAGTTATATCCTCATGTGTAACGTGCGTGCCTACTGGCAAGCACCTTAGTAAATTATCAACTCACCGCTGTGAACCTGCCAACTTGCTATAACAACTCTGCTTTAAAAGAAGTGTTTGTGATCAGGCTTTCTCTTTGTCATCGTATGTGCATGCAGTATGATCAGTTGAACAATAACCATCAATAAAGTTTCACAAGATTTGAAAACAAAGTTTCTGTAGCATTTATATGTAAGGATGAAAAATAAATTATCTTTAAAATTGAAACAGAGAGAGAAAGAGACTATATTAATCAATGAAAAATGGGGCAGTAACAGATATTTATACTAGTGAGGGAATGAACTGAAATTTATTAAGAGTTCAATCCCCACATTTATTATCTAAGATATACAGAACAAGCCTCCTGTTAAGAAAAAATAATTTAAACACCACTCTAAAAGCAATTTGAAAAATGTTTACCAAATGTTAGGCTTCCAATTTGAAGTGTAGATTATACATCTTTTTTGGAATTGCACACACAAAATGTCTAACGTGGGGAGTAACAGAATTTATTTGCAATTTTAATTTTCATGAGATGGCTTTACAACTCCCACTCTCCAAATGATTATATGGCGTTTTAGTCTATTAAAATAATCTTGAAAGGTTGAGAGTGCAGCCCATATTAGAAAATATTTTGTTTATAAAGCTCCTACAGTACTCCGAGTAGTCATTTTAAAATGTATGTCTGAAATAGTTATGTAAGAAAAGCATTTGAAATTTTTTTACAATATATATTGGGAATGTTTTCACTTATATAAATAACTACTGATAATATGACTTATGAAAAAAATTATTACTACCATATGTGGAATATAGTGACTTCTAAACAGATTTAAAAAAACACCCTACAAACCCAGAAAATGTGTATATCTGTCTTTAGAAATTAGTGTTTATATCACAACCGTGATTTGTGAATAAAGAAAAAATGGTTTGTAATATCAAAATAAAAGCTTAGTCTGAAAAGGTAAAAATACGTTGGTGTTCAAAGTCATTTTGCTTTTCTTTTTTACTGTGTTGGTCCAAGAGGTATCCAGTGTTGCACCATCTCTGCTGTACACAATGTACTTACCAACAGATGGGCTCCTGGCAGGGTTCGCAGGTTTTTTACCAGCTGGAAGTGGTGTTTGGGAGCCTGGCTGGGCTGAGGAGCCTGACGAGGCTGGTGCCTGTGTGCCAGGGCAGGCAGGCTGGGGCTGACATGGGGGAGGGGGGGTGTCTCTGTCTGAGAGGGGGGCAACAACCTCACCAGCAGGGCTGAGCTGGGCTGCTGCTGCTTCTCAGCCAGTGGACAGAGCGATGAGATTCAGCGTGGGACTGGGTTGAAGGTTTGCGTCCTGTAAAAGCAAGGTTAATCCAGTATCAGACGTCATTGCCAGGCAACACTGCATGATAGAGGAGGAAGAACTGGGTTTTGTTTGTAGGAAGGGAAAAAACCAAAAAGGCATCCTCCAAACCAACTGCGTTTACACAGGACATTCCATCTAAGAGGATCACAAAAATACCACTGAGATTAAATGTGCCTATGGTTGCTCAGCCATGTGCTGCTCAAGGAGCAGCGATACTGGGGAAGGCCATCTACTAGGGAGTATGTCCCACCGCTTCTCTCCAGTGATGGATGGGATATAGCCTGCTGGTTTGCTGTCTTTGCCATAGACAGCTGCTGTTTCTGTGCCCCTTTGAGTACACAGGAGGAAGGAAGGAGAACTGTTCAGGAAGGCTCCTACTTGTCACTCCCAGGTTTCTTGTCCAAGCCACAGGAGGGATGACTACATACTCATAGGTCTAGATTTACCCATCAGGCCAACAGGTCATGATGAGTTTAATGTGCCATTAATCATGTCGCATGCATGCCAACAGAACCATGTGACTCTTCTGCCAGACTTCCTGTTCTAGTGTAATTTAGAGGAGGAAGAGAAGACATAAAGATAAGGGATTAAACATTGCAAGTTACACAGTATAGCAGCAAGCTTTACACTAAAAATGCTTGGATTCTTTTAGGAAGGTAAAGAAAAGAAACCCTAATGTTTGCCAGGAATGGTGGGGAGGCATTATATTGTACTTACTTTATATCTTTATATGCAACACAAGCACTAAATGTTCAAGTGCGCTATCCTCCACACCATGCGTGAGGGATATATTGACAGTGTTTCCTTTGGTGGCTGGATAAAATGACAAAGGTAGCAATAACGAGGAAGATTTGGACTGAAGGAAGGCGAGAAGTGTGTGGATAGACAAATGCCAGTGGGATACACACACACGCACATGCACAGAGAACCTGAAAAACCATGTAATTTTCACGTGGTTGGATTCATCTGTCTGTTGTCTGGTTTATGATTTAATGTAGTAGAGCTTCCTTTCTTGGCCAAGTAGCCTACACATGCTAAATTGATAAATCTTTGTATTTAATGAACAGTTAGCCAGAGAATAGGCTAAACGTAACAAAAAAAAAAAAAAAGAGGAAAGTGCCATAAGCTTTTCAGACTATTTTTTCCAATTGTTTAAAGTTGTAATACAGTTTTAATTTTCTAGCAAAGAATATACCAAATATTTTTAAGAAATCTTAGAACTGTCCCTGTGTACCATGTCCTGTACTTCTTTGTTCATGATCATCTTTAGGGGCATCCAGGTTGCCTTTTTTGGGTAAAATGTTAAGTTTTATAACTAGAATTTAATTTTCTTTAATTTTCTGGGAACTTTGTCTTCAGTTTGAATTGCTGTTGTGCCGTATTGCTGTTTCTGATCTCAAGTGATTTTTTTTGCAAGTTTGACATACTCCTATTGCCACTTTTTTTTTTTTTTTCACTTTTACAGTACAGATGCATGAGGAAAAAAGGCAGTGCAAATGATTTCTTCCCTACAGTAGAGCTGAAATATCATCATTTTGGTAGGTGGAGGGGAGAGAAGAAAGAAGAAAAAAAAGCAACCTTATTTCAGTGGGAAGAGAAGATTTAAGTGGGAAATTAGAAGGGAGACAATGATTTTGGGAGGTGTTTGAAGAATATATGAAATTACCAGTAGTATAAAAGTTTATTGTAATGCTTCATTTATTCCTAAAGGTCATACACTTCACCTGTCACTGCAACGTGAGCTTTATGCCACGTCTTTCCAGACTAGAACTTGAGTCCTTACAACACAGAACTTGATTCCTACAGCAAGGGAGATGTTTGCTTTTTGTCTGAAAGGGAAATTGTTCTCTGGCAGCTTTTCTGCCTCTCCAGCACTTCCCTAGTGCTCTGCATACCAATAATTGTCTTGCAGCACTTCAGAGAGCACACAATAGACACAGACTAGGATCAGAAAAAAATCTCAGCACTCTGTGCCAGTACATCATCAACTCGAATCTTTTCTCTTAATGTGGTAAGATAGAGATTAGTGCAGGGAGGAAAAAGGTTAAAAGTACTTCTAGATCCAAGAGCTGGTCCTTATTTTCTTACTTGGAAAAGAAAGGTTTTTATTTCCTGATGGTTTGTATTTAAGTATGTGGGCATATTTCTTATATCTACACAAAGGATGAATCTAGTGCAACAGCAGTGTAGTTGACACAGTGGTGTGGCTACCGGAGCATTTCACCGCTTGCCTCAGTTGTTGAGGATTCAGCTCCCACTACGCAGCAAAACAATGAAACACGTGAGTTACCTATTTGAGA
Organism: Nycticryphes semicollaris; assembly: GCA_013400055.1. NCBI lineage: Eukaryota > Metazoa > Chordata > Aves > Charadriiformes > Rostratulidae > Nycticryphes > Nycticryphes semicollaris. Next base: position 557,417 of record VXBJ01008285.1, read on the forward strand.
AGAGCAGATACTTTGCATTATATTCATGAAGGGTCCTGGAGATGCCAATGTCATTTTAGGTGTTCAATCAGGCAGCATTCAGTGCCAGAAGCTTTTGTTCAGCTTGGTTTAGCTCTCTAGTAGATGCTGTCAAACATTTCAGATTCCTACCTAATGTCCTGCCAGGGTCCTCAAGGTGGGCAGTCTTGGTTTATGTGGCTTGCAGTACCTAGTTAGGTAGGGCTACTAAGAATGAGAGGTTTGGGTGGAAGGGGAGGTAGAGGTGATTGCTATGGCCACTGAAACCGGGTTCAAAGTACTGATAAATATATGTGGGTGATGGTTTTAAAAATCTTCTCTTGGCTCAATGTAAGACAGGAATGTTTTTTTCCCCATATGTAGCTGCCATGTGTATATTGTGTCAAGCTGTTCTCAGTTCTTCTGTTAAAGACCTTCCATTTTACTTAACTAATTAATTATTGAGAAACAATTCTTCATTAGTCTGTTGGTCGGGACTCTATCCTGGATTCCAGTCCCTGTTCCACATTAGACTGAACAAAACATGCCTCCATGACCCCATCACTTAATTAACAGGGGTCAGACAACACTGAAGTGTTCCTTCTCTTTCCCATGAGACAGGTTGGCTTGTTGTAGGTTCCTGATTCCAAAAGAGATTTACAGCTGAAAATCTGAATTGGAGACAAGCTTATTGTGTTTAACGTACTTTACAGCATTCCAGTCTCAACACTGCTTATGGCTTGGTTTAGTTTGCTTTCTGTTAGCTTTGATTTACCCGTGCATTGCCTGGGCAGCCTGCATGCCTAACCAATTTAATGATTCCATTCTTTAGCAAAAGGCCTGTAAGTCAGGAGTTCAGGACATGGGAATGCTGTTAAATAAAACATAAGTGAATGTAGAAATAATCATTTAATGGACATTATGAAAGGACAGTAAACCAAACAGTTCAGTCCAATGGATTACCTATAACATCTAAACAAATATGACAACTAATTAAGGATTAGGTTCTGCATTTTGGATGACAGGCCTTGCAGAAATGAACAGTTAGGTTATGTTGGGGGGAAAAAAAAGCCACATTTTGCAAATGTCAGGCAGACAGCTCAGTAAGCAGGAAAGCTCAGTTATCCAATTAAAATAAATGTGCAGTGTTCTCAGTATAAAGAGCTAAAGCATCCTTACGTTGAGGAGTTAAGATCCTGAAATATAAGTGAGCAAAAAGTGCTCTCTATAAAGATTAATGTAATCTATCAAGATTAACATTTTGCATGCTGGCAAAGGCATACAGTAATGTGTTTCAATTCCTGAGATTGGAAACATTAGACTAAAATCAGTACCAATTTAAACCCCAGGTAACCCCAAATATTGAATTGAATTCATTATTTACAACGATGATGGGCTAATAAACTTGCCGTAATGGATTCTATGGGAAATAGATACCTACAGTAGGTGCTATCTTATTTCCCATAATTCTCTCTGATACTTCATGTGAAATGTAATAACAAGTTGCATAAATGTAATTTAGAGAAAAGTCTTCCACAAAAAGTAATTTCTGATTTATTCAGGAGTTTGATTCCTATCCTAAGAAAGATTAAGGATGGTTTTGAACATTGTCACGTGCATGGGTGTCGTAAGAGAAGCTACTAAGTTTCAAGACCACCAACGAGGGACACAGCTTAACCTATTTTTTTTTGTTGTTGTTGCTTTTGAAAAAAAGGAGGTTACTGCATAACAGTGGAAAGTGAGTAGTGGGATCACGATAACAACTAAACTAGAAACTGGTTTGTACTTTGAAAGAAGAGTCCACTGTCTAGATCTCCATGATAACTGCCAGGAGGGTGGATCTTTGTTTTAAGCCAAGGTTTAAACCTGCCCTTTGGAATAGGTCTTGAAAACAAGAGTTTCTAAGGCTGGAAACTTATAATGCAAATTTTCTAAAAGGATATTGAATTCACAGCATTTGCAACGGAATTAATGTGAAACATACAGATTTTCTGGTGGTTTATAGAATGGAAAGCTGAAAATTATTACTAGGAAGGAGGCTTTTGAGGCTTTACCAGGGGTATTAAAATGGAATTCAAGTTGGTGAGGTGCCTGATTTATATAAAAATTCTGTCAAATGTTGAAATGAGAGGTGAGAATCTCAGCTCTGCAGTGCTTGAGAAAGCATTGAAGATCATGGCTGTAACACTCCTACCTCTGTTTGATTTTGCCACCCACAGAGTTGCCACCTTTTTTGTGAAGTGAGCAGTTGCACTTGCAGCTCTGAGTGCCTCTGCTATCCTCACCTTTGTTCTTCTAGAAGCTCTGTTTCACATCTTCCTGGACATGACTTTTGATGTTCACCCAGAAGGGCAGTGATCCAACTTCCTATTATTTGAGAAGAGTGATGGCCTGGGGATACAGGCATTGTTAATTCACAAATGCAGCCGATAAAATGTGTAACTGATTTTCTTCACAGGCTTGAAAGATCTGGAGTCCCCTTCCTCCATAGTTAAAAAGCAAACAGTTTTTTTCTGGAATAAAAGCAAGCAAGAGGGGAGAAAATAGTTCTATCTGGGAAGCAGAAAAGCTTTTATTGGCAGTTCTCATATACTGAGAATAGAGAGAAATATACATGTTGCTAGAATTGGTAAATTCTGCTATAAAGATGAGAAATTCCTATGAGATGTCTCTAGATTCTGATACATCTTACTATTTTTTAACATTTTTTAAACATGACCCACCATTAGGTCATGATATAAAAATTTGACATTGTCTCCTGTCTTCAGCCAACTTAGTCCCCCAATACCTGTTTCCTATGATAAGAATATGTATATCTCTAGGACATAATTTGTGCACTGAGATTGAGGAAGGCGTGCATCACCACAGCGTGCTGTTCCAGTCATCCACACTGAATCCAGTCTGAAATGTCTTACCTCTGGAAAATGAGAAGTGGCAACTTGAACATGATAAGCAGAGCAACATGGCCTACTTTTTGATAATCTTTTATAGCTTTATTCTCGGTGGCTTTGAGGGGAAGCCAATAGAGAAATCTTTTTGCCCAGTGCCAAAATAATGGAAATACATGTAAAGTTGTCAATTTCTCTGACAGTTAGTTAGCCTGATCCTGGTGTTTTCAAGTTATTTTGTGTGAGGTACACTCAGGGTTTTAAGACACTGAAGTCACCTAAAAAGGTAAGGTTCAAATTTGGCTTAAGCATTTGTCTACATTTGCCCAGATCTTTCACAAAGGACAATTCCCACTTTTATTTTTTTTCTTTCTGTGAGATTTCTGCCCTTTTTCCATAAATTTGAAAGTTTTTCTCCCTTCTAATTTCATTCCTAAACTTAAACTTCATTTTGGACATGATTAAAAGAGACAATGTGGAGTAGGTAATTTTTTTTCTAATTTAGGTGAAAGAGAAATTAAGGCCTTAGCTTGCTAATTACAAGGTCATTTCCTAAGAATTCTAGTTTATAAAGATTTGGTAGAATGCTAGAATATTTATACATAAAAGTATTGTATTCACTTATTTCTGATGAATTTAAAATCTGTATAATATTTCCAGTGCAACAGCCACTCATCAGTTAAAGGAAGCAGCTTACAATAAATAAATTTTGCTTGAAATTTTCTAGATTTTATGTGTTGTTTCTTTCTACTATTTCCTGAAAAACAACCATTGCAATCCATATAATATTGACTATATTTTACATCATGCAAAAATTGCCAGGTGGGTTTAGACTTCTTAAGCTCATTAGAATCAGAAAGGACATGGCTGGTTATTTTGTCAATTTGCTTTAGCAGGTTACTACTTACTTTCACTAACAAAACTCTAATACAAAGGTAGATTTCTGTATTAATATGTCCTGCCCGCATAACAGTGTTGTAAAAGGAAGCACACATACTAATTTTGCTGATTCTACTCCCAAACGAAGTTTCCTTTGCTCTTCCTCCTCAGTGGACAAGAAGCTGTACTGGAAAGGGTAGATGATACACGGTGCTGTTAGCGTTGTCAGCTGGATTAATTTCTTCCTACTCATTGCCAGAATTACATTTAAAGACTGAAAAAAAAAAAAGAGAGAGAAAGGAAAAAAAAGGAAAATGTTGGTAGTTGTGCAGGTATGCAGAGCGAATATAACAATGAGGTAAAGGAAGGCAGGATGCTGAGTGAGCAGAACCTAGGAATTTTAAATACCTTTAAGCCTGCAAAAAGGACAAGTCATAGGGTCTCTGGGGCTTGTCATCATTCTGCAGAAAACCTGACAGCATTAAAAGAGAAACTTTTCAGTTATTTCCTATGTAAGCACAAGAATGCAACTGTATCAACAGTGTATTTTTATCATAGAAGAGAGAATGGCTTAAATTTGATTATTTTTTTTTTGTGCTTATTTTCATGGCTCAGCACAGAAGACACAAACATCTAAGATGACCTGTTTTCCATAAATTCAGGAATGGATGGCCAAAACCAAATTGATACATTTTTTCAAAATTAGAGGTTTTTTATTTTTTTTTTACTAGGGAGGTAGAATTTGAGGATTTTAGAATAAGCTAATGAAAAGGCTGGTTTGGGACAGTGATGTATATGTTTCATGTGTCACAGGCTAGCTTTATTTTGATCTTTGCCCATCATATTTCATTGACATAAAGAGCCATAGAACTAGAAATTCATTTTTGGAAAAAAAAAAAAAAACCTTGAAGTCCCTGAATGTATTTACTTTTTGGCTGCAAATCCCACCAAAGCAGGAGCATCCACAGCTCTCCTCCTTCTCCTCCCCCTCCTGGCCACACAACAGCAGGGGCTTCTGAGCTTTTATGGCAAATGGGCTTTGGGAAGCTGCAGATTAGTATCAACTAAACCCAGCCCCAAATTGCTCCAGCCTTCCCTGGGTTAGGCTGGGGACTTGCACTGGAAGAGAGCTGAGCAAGGGACGAACCCCAAGCTGCCAGCTGCGCCGTGCAGTACCGATGGGTGACAGCCACTTGCTTCTGCACGCAGTAGCTGCGCACAGGCTGCAGAGCTGTAGGGGGTTCAGTACCGTCTGGTACATTCATGTTGCCTGGATGTAAGGCCACAATCACCACTACTGAGCCATGGAAGAGAGCTGTAGTAATTCCTTGCTGGCTGCCCTAGTAAATTAATAAGGTATAGTCCAGTCCAAGGGGATGATAGTTATTCCTGTCCTATCACCAGGGCCAGTCTGTCATTAGTTCTACTGTGCAATGGGGAACAGAGGGTGACTCACTCTCTTCTCCCAGATTTCTGCACAGAGAAATTTTGTTTTAGCCTTCAACGAATAGTTTGACCTTGAAGAAAACATGGTATTGAGGCTTTTCTCTATCTAGGCATTATTCCTCCATGTACACGTGAGAAATTAATGACTTTTTTTTTTAACCTTGTGCTTTCCTGGCCATTTTGTAAGATGGAAAACTGAATTGTCCTACAATCTCAACTGCAAAAGTGAAGCAACTGTTCTGTGAATCTCTTGATAATGAGGAGGTAAAGGGGCTAAGACTTATGTAGGAGAGGGAAACAGATAGTCCTGTCAGGAAGTTCAGAGGCTTAGCTCTTCAAGTCACTTTTAATTATCTCCCCCCTAAATAGAAAAATGACCAGTAGCTTGTAATACGCTCATAGGATACTCCTTCCTTTCATAACTATAAAAGAAGCATGTGCTAAAAAGTAATAGAAACCAATGCACAAGACTTTTTATATTAATGAAGTGTTCAATGCCATGCCCTCACTTACAACTAGCCATTTGTCTTTCAGAAAGTTTAACTTACAACTGAAAAAGCCTCAAGATGGGCCATGTAGAGTTTTGGGAAATTTTCTTATGATGGGCATCTGCAAAAACCTCTGGGACTCCCCCTTATATGTGGAGTTGCTTGTAACTAAAATGGCTTTACTGCAGATACTATTAAAGTTTTAAAGCTTACATCTAAAAGATAGTGACTTCTACTGTTTTCAGTAGTAATTGCATTCCTACAGTGCACCTTATGAAGGTTTTTTGCAACCTTATTTATAGATCTGATCCAGGAGAAGCAGTTTACTCAGGGTGTGTGTCTGTATTATTTTTCCTTTTTAAGACTCTTTTTACAATTCCTAATATTAAACAGGAGGAGCTTGAGAAGATCAAACAGCAAGTAAAGGTTTAAAAAGCATAACAGAGTCTGCAGCTGGGGGAAAAAACAGCCAAACAAATAAAAGCAAAGAAACCCCAAAAGATTCATGCTCTCTTAATATATTAACCTGACGAAACGGGAAGAGTCTCTTTGGGCTCATTGGTAACTAACTACAGTAGCTAACTTTCAAAAGAGACCTGGGAAAAGGGGATGGCCATGCAGAGGAGCAGCCCTCAACACACCTGCAGAGCCTTTCTGTCCAGAGAGTGCCTCAGGCAGTGCTGATGAGCATAATGCAAAGGTATTTCACCTGGTAATGGGGACCCCTCTGTAGCCACTTTCACCTCTTAAGTAAAGTTCATCTGTGTTGTGAAAAGCACAAAGGCACTTGCATTTCACTTTTTGCAGCCAAGCCATGCGCAAACCTAGTCAGTCGGGTTTTAAAGCCTTTGTTCTTAGCCCCTGACTGATGTATAGCACTGTGACAAGCATAAGTTTTCTCCTTATTCAGCATGAAATTAACTTGACATGTTCAAAGAAGCAAAGCTATCAAGCTAGGATCATAATCAGGGTTAGCTTCTTCAGGGGAATCTTCACAGTCGAACACTAAAATGTAATCTGTACATGCAACGACTCCCACGAGCACCTCTGGCACTGCAGCAGTCGTTCCACACATGCTCAAGAGCAGACGTGCTCTGGCTGCCCTTGCAAAGGGGCAAAATAAGGAATGAATATTCCTTGCACCCTCCCACTGCCTTCCCACAGTAGCCCCAAAGTTGTCACAAGCCAGCCCAAATGCATTGTTTTAAATATGCTTGTAATGAGTAAATGCATCCATAGCCATTTGGATCTGGTATTTTAAATGTTTAAGTGCCTTTTGGGAAGCTTTTAGGCTGAAACATTGCTGTTAAGACACTGAAATATTAGTAAATCTTGCAAACGACACAAGTTCTAATGTTCCTCATTTCTGTGGTGCTGCATGCTGTGCTAATGACCCGGTGACTGGATTTTCTGCTTTTGAAAGCAGAGCTATATGCCGTAAAACTTTCATCTAAGTTGAGCTGCCTCTCTCTAATGAATTTTTTATTTGTTTACTCGTCGTTTCACTAGAATTTAAAAGTCGCAATTAAAAAAAAAACAACCAACCAAACTCTAACCCCCTAACAAGGAACTTGCCTTAATTCAAGGTCTAATATAACGATGGGGAAAACATCATGCTATGTCCTGTAAAGTGAAAAGAAAGAAAGAAAGATGCATAAATTTGCTTAGTATTTTACGTGAGAAGAAATGCATAATTCAGGTGATGACAGTGTACATTCGCAATGGCCACCACAGCTACATTTGCCACGCAGCTGCACCCGTGCATAAGCACAGGGCACTGCATGATGGACGTTCCTGATGTCTTTTGAGCACAGGCCCAGCTTAGTCTCCACTTCTGCTGTGGTTTGCTTTACACAGAGTGCAAGACCTCTTGAGTTTGGCCAGCACGTTGTGAGGGAGGCTAAGATGGCACATCCTGCATCACCACAGGGGTTTGAAGCAGACCCTGAGCAACCCATCCTATCCTCTATGCCGACTTCCCATCAGCAGGAACCCACTGCCCCTCAGAAAAAGAGGCCAGAAATGAAAAATAATACAACTAAAAGAGACGAGCCCTTGAATGAAGCAAGCCAAGGCAACTGTGCAGGACAGGGATGTCTTGGGATGTTATGGGGGAGCAAAAGTAGCAAGCTGCATCCCCCATGGGAGCCAAGAGTGCAGAACAACCTTCCTCCACCTTCCACCGGGAGGAGCTGTGTAACCCTGCAGGATCAAAGCCATTGCGGTTCCTATTACCGAGGTCCATGCCATGATCTCTGTTCCACCGGAGCTCACTGGAAGTGGAAAGGACATGGTGACGCTCCTGGTGCTGCCATTGACCTTCCTTTACTCATCCTTGCCCCTGCGGCACAACTGCCTGTTTGCCCCAGGATTTGCTTTGTCCAGGAGTAGAAAAAGACCTCTGTGTACACAATTAAATTTAAAACCCCTGGCACTTCTGTTTAAAAAACAGAGTAGAGACCAATATTGACATTGTGCTTGTTTACAGTAGAGTTGGTCAAAACAATGCTATTAGGAAAATATACAGTTGGAATATGATTATTTTTGCCTTATTTCTGAGCTGACTGTAAAACAAAAATTTCTGAGCTTTGGAGATAGGCTGCTGCTAAAAGTAGTGGAAACACACGATTGCCTAACCTCTGTCTGGCCACTTCCCTCTCCAATCAGCTTTTATTTCAGTTCTCCATAATAAGGCAGGGTCTGTGTGGGCAATGCATTCATGTGGCCGGCAGTCAAACCCTGTCTGTGCTGTGCTCCCCAGAGCTTGGTACCCCTGAGCAAAGTCTCAGTGGGGTCTGATTTTTAATCTCTAGATTAAGTGCTCAGCAATGTCCTGTGCCACTCCACCCTTCACTGGCAGGAGGAGCACAGCAAGGAGCCTCAGGGCACACTGGACAAATGACACTTCTCCACTGGTTAGTGAGACAGGACGCAGCAAACTTACCCCTGTGTGTAAAGCAGAGAGAAGAGATAACAATTTGACTATAGGAAAAGAACAGAGAAATGCCAGCACACTTGCTCAGCTCAAAGAAGGGGTGAGTTTTTCTCACCTCCATCCTTTCAGTGCCAGGGGTTTACAGCTCAGCCTGAACGCGACGGGACTGGTGGTCTCGGGGAGTGGGATGCTGAGGTGCAAGGACTGAAATGAGCGGCAGGAGGAGAGGGGTGGGAGATTTTGAAGAGGTGTGTGGACCAGCACCCAATGGCATCTTCCTGCAATGCTTAGCTGGCTTCAAAATCACACAAAACCCTTCTTTCCCCTCATTGTTGGTTTTTTTTTGGTTTTTTTAAAAGCTACTCTTATTTCCAAAATGCCATATTAAAGCTCTAAAAGCAGAAAGAATAGTGTGTTTTGAGAGCTGTAGGTCTTTATTATGGTAAAATCAAAACATCTAAAATCCAATTCAGCCCTTGCTATAAATAAATATAATGAAGAATTTAATGATATTTCCACTAAAATTAGTTAGAAGGCAAACTTTAAAAAATGAGACAGATCATTAACTGGGAATATTTCTGAGAAGAGATTTGTTATATTAAAAAGGCACTGAAATTACTAGCGTTAATCAACTGCATTGTATTAAAGACTCTGTATAGATTAATTAAGTACTTTAAATATGAAGAAACAAAAAAAAATGGGGTTGTAGGGAAATCACAGGCTTGAATCTGGGTCTCCTGCCATGTTGCTTTCCCTGTACTTTTTAAGCACCTAATTTAGTAAGGGTTCAGATTAAATAATTATTCTTGGCTGGTCTAAGCTGTTTTTAATACCCCAGTTCATAAGTAAAAAAATTGCTGGCTCTTTTCCTCAAATGCAGATGCTGCCCTCTCCCCTCACCTCACCCTTAGCTGAATCTAGTCAGTAAAGGCCAAAGAGAGTCAGTAAAATACCTTTTATACAGTTTCTGTGATATATAGCTGTGATTCTTTGCCTGTAGGACCTGTCATGTCTAGGTGGTCTCCCATTGACATCACATGGGAAGTACATTCAGCTTAGTACACCTAAAATTTGTATATGCCAATAAGAGGCATTTAGCCTCTGCACTGCTGGCCCCCCTGGGTACAGACCATTTAAAACAACCTCAGTTAAAAGCACAAACATATGGTTTTTTTAAAAAAATTCCTGTCAGATATGTAGGCTACAGTTTAGTTTTCTTCTTGTGGAAAACATTAAGCCAATCCTCACCCATCTGGGCTGAGACAGCCTTGCATGGTGTTAGAAAGCAAGGTTATTCTGTTGATGGAAAATCAGCAGGATTAGCCCTACAGCTCCAGGTGGACATGTTCCTCTCCTACACCAACCTACCACATCAGCATATAAATTATATAAAGTACCAGAATATTCACTGTGAACTCTTGCAAAAAAAAATATACTTTGCTATAATGGCACAGGAAAAACAAAGTTGTGTTTGCTTCCTTGAATGACACTACATTTTTCCAACCTTTTACCCACTCCATTTGCACCAGCAGTATTTCAAGAACTGGAAAAAAAACCCAACCCAAAACCACAGAGGTGCACCCTCTGCCTACTGCACTTATATTACAAAGAAGCATCTGTAAGAGCAGTCAACAAGGCTGTCCTCTCCCTAACCCCAAGATAAAATGTAAAAATGTCATTTTTTTGTAAAATGTCTAAAATGACATTTATAAACAAAGAAACTTTAAGCCAGCCTTTTTCAAATGCATAAACAACAGCCCAACCTCTTAAAGTAGGGTGAGGGCTTGCTAACAGAAATTGTAACTCTTGGGCCTTTGCAAATGGGTCACCTGTAAGCTGTTTCCAAGCCCATATGCACTACAAAAAATTTCCTCCAGAGATCCTCTGGCTCAGTAACTGCTATTGAAAAGGCAGCCCAGAAGTAGAACCTTTCACTGGTTTAAACTATATATTCCAACTTGAAAGCTGGAGGACTTATATATATTTTTTTAATGGGATTAGCGTTAACAAAATAATAAAAAAACATCATACTTGTGCCATTTGCCTGGCTGACTAGGTTTTATCATATATTCTTGCTCCCAGTTTCTTATTTCAGTTACGTGGTGCTTTAAATGATGCTGGGTAATATAGGAGACTATCAGAAACAGGTCACCAGCTGATTTCCTGCAGCTGCTTTATAAAAAAGAGTACTCCTTAAAATGCAAAAGCTCTTCAGCCAAGTTGCCACTACTCAAGGACTTGTTGTATACACAAGTTTCATTATAGTGCGTCTCACGTTCTGGGCACACTCTTTAGTTATAAGAATACTGACATTATATATTGATGTAAGATGCAATAACCTAAAATGTTTGGATATATATGATATAATGAGCTGCTTTATTATTTTATTTTATTTTATTTTATTTTATTTCATTTTATTTTATTTTTTATTTTACTGGGGCTTTCTTATAGAGACAGTAAATCAGATAATTGCTTCACCTGTGGAGTTCAGCTCAAAGGATAGAATTGTAATTATATTAATTGAAATATCTGGATGCTCTCTTATACTGGAGTTAGGGTTATTCTTTTTTTTTTAAACATTTTTTGCAACTATTTTGTAACAGAAAACCAGGCAGTTTTCAAGTATTGTACTTTGTATTTTTCCTGGTGTTTGTTTTGACTTTTTGGTCCCTTAGCAGTGCTCATTTTCCTATTGGCCAGGCAGTAAGATAAAAGCCTGGAAGTAGCTGCACCTGTTTTTCAGCTCCCAGGCACTTTTCAGGGTGGATCTGCTAATGCAGCAAAGTTGCTGGTGGGGAACCAGGCATTAAGGAGAGGACTTACAGGTGCAGAAGTGGTTGTGATCCTGTGAGGCTAGAAGATCGTTTCTCAGGTGTGAGGAAACTGCGGGAATGAGTTCTTCTCTTTTGGAAGAAAAACTTTTTGGCTGTGATGAGATTTGTGTCTCAAGAAAGAAATGTCATGGGTAAGTGTTACTTAATACAACCAAGTCTATGCTTCTTCCACTCTTCAACTTCAGTAGAGGCAGATGAAAAACAATCTCTGAGTCTTAGAGTTGGCCTTTGAATAGGGGGGAGGTGGAGGATTTGGGGCGGAAGAAGTGGGGTTGAGGCTGGGACAAATGAGAGTGTGAGGGGTGAGGTATTTCAATTTTTTGTCTTTGTTTCTCACCATCCAATTCTATCTTAATTGACAAGAAGTTTAATTAATTTTTGTCTCTGAGTTGAGTCTGTTTTGCATAGGATGGTAAATGGCAAGTGATCTTGCTTCATCTCAACTGAAGAGCTTTCTTGGGCTTCCATCCTTGCTGTCGTATTGAGGAGGGGAGTGAGAGAGCAGCTGGGAGGGTGTCTGGCGGTGGCTGAGGTCAACCTGCCATGAAGGGGCCAACACGGTGGCAGTGCGGGTGCGCTTTAAGAAGAGTTGGTGTCCTGAAATATGACAGACTTGCCTGGAGACAAAGGGAAAGGGGTTGTGAGACAGAGATCAGGAGGGCTATGGGCTGAGGGAAGTTAATATAGGCAAGAGGAAAACAAAATATTTGGCTGAAAAAGAAGCAGTAATTGAGGACTTGTTTTTTTAAGCCATTTAATCAACTAACACTAATAGCATGTGAAACTTATATAGTGAAAGATAAATGCAAATATTGTATGTGAATTTCCATGAACATTTGAATAAAAGGGGTATGAGGCTGTTAGGCCTTAAAAATAGGTGGTATATTTATAGAGGGTTATCTGGTAGTAAATAATAGCCCTGCAGCGTAGCCGTCAAAAGCGTAAGTGAGGAGCACAGGGCACAAAGAAAGCTCTTATCCAGGATTTCAGTTGGATTTGAGGAGTGTGTGGTATCTGTGCCTTGTGCTGCTCTCCTGTGCAACGTGGCCAGGCACAAGCCCCTGTCAAGGGATGTCCATTTGGACTAGCTTTGATAAAGAGGTTTGGCTGTTTGTTCATGTCCTTTCCTAGCAGTAGAGCAGGGCTGCCATGCTAGGCAGGCAACCAGCACTTAATCTTGCTTTTAATAGCTGCCTCTTGGAATGTATGTGTTATTAAAATAGTACTGTACCCAAGTAGTTTTAGTGAGTTAATAACTCCTACTCTGCCCATTTGTGATGCAGGCTCCTTCAGCAGAAGTGAACAAGTATTACTGCAACAAACCCATTTTGATTGTGGGGAGTGTCTGCTGATGGTACATCACTTGATTAGAAACTTCAGCTGATAGTTTGGCTCGAGAATCCACATAAATTGGAGTACAAACACTTAATTGGCTCTTTCTGCCTTCACTGGGAGGTGCCAATTAAGCAGACTCTATTTACTAAAGTTGATTAACAGGGTAGCAAGGTCAAAAACAAAAAACCGTGAAGTTGGAGGGAGAAGGAGGCATTAAGGATGCGCAGCTGTGTCCCTGTATTAGGAGAAAAGTTTCCTCATTTTGTGAAGCAAACCCTTACAGCTAGCATCAGAATTGCAAGCTTGCAAAGAAGATATCCTTAGAGCAGGTACTGCAGTCTCTTGGAAGAAAGAAAAAAAAGGAATGTGCATCCCCCCCAGTAGATGAGAAGGTTTGAAATTTCCCTCTAAACACCTGGTCTGGTTGCTCTGCTCGTATTCGAGAGGCTTTTTGATGTCTCCCCTAATTCAGCAGGAGCAGCTGGGTTTTGGTCCTGTAACGTTTGTGTCTTTCAGGTGATACCTAGTCAGTTATATCACTGAAAGGAATGCTAACAGCAGAAATAGAAGAAATGTCTGTATTAAAATAAAGAAGTCACTTCCTAGAGAAACATTTGACTCCAGGCTGAATAATCTGGCCATGAGTGTGCCCCAGGAAAGGCTCATTATGTCCCTTGCTGGCACTCAGTAAGCCTGGGCTCTCCTTCTCTGTTGAAGGTGAGCATCACTTATAAGCTACAGACAGAGGAAGTGTGGATGGGAAACATGATGCAATCACACAAATATATATTTACAATGTAAGCCATTACAGTATAAGTGCCTTGTATTCAGACAGATCTATCAACGCAGCAGGAAAATAGGCCTCTAAGTTACCGTGCATCAATGATGATTTGGGACGAGACCCATCAGGCAGTGCGTCTTCACAGTTTTTCACATGGTGCTTAGAAGAAAGAAATAATAGGCAATCTCTGAGTTGCTGTGATTTTCAATTGTCTGAAGTGATGCAAGAAACCAGTACTTCTTAATAAGGTTTTGCGGTTCCATTTGGAGGTAAAGAGTATTTGCACAGGCACTAAAATATAGTGGAGAAGAGCTGTGTGGAATTTATGCTGCCCCTGGGGTTAAGAGTGTCTGTATCTGAGGGTTTATGTCCACCTTTTTTTCCAGAAATGTTTGTGGGGTGAATTTTAAGTAATTTATCTTGTCCAGGTCTTGTAAATGTAGAGGAGCTAGGTTAGGGTCGTTGTGATTTTAAGATAGTTGTTGTAAGCTTGGTGCTTTCAGAAAGCTTGTGTATCTATGCAGCAGATTTAATTCCAAGATGTACCAGCTGAACATGCTGCACTTGTGCTGTCTAATTCTGATTAGACTTACTATGCAGAAATTGGGAGTTTGCACATCTGAATTGGAGCTTTTGAAAACAGGAAATTAGTTCTTGTAATAGCAGAACCAGCTAGGCTTTAGTTTCTTTTTCTTGCCTAAGGTGTCAGAGATAGCTTTAAACATAAATAATCTTGAAAAATATAATCACTTCTAGCCTAGAACTTAAGCATTATTGAATGAAAAAAAAAAAAAAAAGCTTCATTTTTGTGTAAAGAAACTTAATTGGTGACTGTGACCAGTAACTTTAATCGAGTGTTTAGGATGCTTATGCAACCAGAGTGAGTGCCCAGAAATATAGTACTTCGACAGCAGTTTGTATTAGTGGTAAACAACCATCATTATGTTCTTGCTTGTTATATTACAGCTTAAATGTTCTGCGATGCAGAACTGTTAGTTCTGCTTGTATATAGCTATTAGTTCAAAGTGAATGAGCTACTGAGAAGAATTTCTTTCTAAAGAATAACATCAGGGCCCCACGGCAAAAGGCCAGGTTCCTCAGACTGGAATAGAAGTTTAGTGCGCTGAGTTTGGCAGAATCACCTTGCCCTGCCCTTCCCTAAAAAATGAGCATCCGTTCCACACACACCCACCCCTTTATTTTTCCTTTTTTAATATTTAGGTCAAAAATAGGAAGCACTCTGTTAATATTGGAGCATAAATTACAAACCAGTGCAGGTCAAAACCAGTTGAATCGCTTTGACCTCTTGCCAGTAAGGAATTAATGGAATTTACATTGAAGTTCTCTTACTGTTAAACTTTTGTGTTGCATCATACAGTTGTATCTACATCTCTGTGTATTTTGCCACTTTCTAATGGCACAATAAATTAGGGGCTGGAAATAGTATTCCCATATAGGGTAGACACTTGAACAAAAGTACAGCTTTAAGATCATCATTATTTTGACCTTTCTTCTCCTTTTCTGCTCAATTCATACTGTGATCAATCAATAACTGCTGTGGGAGCCCTGGGTCAATATAATTTCAACTAGTTAGTATGTCAGAATGATGCCACTTCAAATACTGTCACACAGGAACCTTGCTGTATGAATAAATTTAGTAAAAACTAGTTGGAGAAAAGACAGATCATTTTCTTGGAAATACCTGTTTAATGGGTTAATTATTTTAACAATATGATATCCCTTCTACAACACTTCTGAGCTGACAAGTCTGGATTTATGCTGATACAAATGTTTCTTATAGAAACAAAACCAAACCTTTGGGAGAACTGTTTCCCTAATCTCAAGGACATCATAGGGGAAAGTGAGAAAGATGGTATGACTGTGTGAGAAATGAGCTTTGTTAACCCTTACCAGGTTAATCTGAAGTGCTCTGGTTCATTAAATGTAAGCATAACCCTGTTGCACCCAGACTTAGGAAGCAGCACGTGTTTGTTACAAAACTCCTGACTTGACCAAAGTTTTGTTTTCCCCTGTAAGAAAAATGTGTGTTGTCTTAGTGATGGAGCTCTCATTCACCTGTAGGTGTTGAGAGGTGTTCAGGCTGCCACTTATTGATGTGGGTAAGCCTCTAGTTCATGGTACTTTTCCAAAGTGTTTATTTTTTTTTTGTAAACAAAGAAATTCTTAGCTTGCAGACTTAATGGAAAACATGAACCATCTGTGAATGTTACTTGCAGCTCATTTGCTTCATTGGCAAATATTAAACGGTGTTGTAAAGATCCACTGAAATTATGGAAATGGGTTTTAACATTAAAATCAAAGTGCAATTAGAACATTTCACTGCATAATTGTTTGGCAGACTAAGATGGTAAGTGTGAGATACCCAGCTTTCTGATTTATTGGTCACAGGTTGTTTCTTTAGAACTACAGAAGCTGGGATATGTTTTTGTATTTATGTTTTTAAAATGATCTGCACAATTATGAAGAGACAGCACACGCGCATCTTGGGGTTTATTTTGTATGACTGCTTTTTACATTTCCAACCTGTTATCTCCATTTTCTCTATCCCAGTGTAAGTTGAAACTTGCACAATTTAGGGGTGGCTTCATGTTTTAGCCTTGTGTATGTCCTTGTCTGGAACTTACAATGTTTTTGGTTTTAATTGTTGTTCAGACATAAGAAAAAAAGGTTAATCACCAGTGTGGCCCAGATTGTTTTATGAGGAAATGCCACATTGCAGCAGACACATAATTAATCACAAAACCTAAGGTAGTTCAGATCCCTTCAGAATTGGTTTAAAACAAAACAAAAAAATTGATTTAGTACTGAAATTCCTAAAAAGAAATACTTTTCTACGTGTAAAATATAGACACAGTGTTATGATAGCAATTTATTTGCCAAAAGCATGCTATAAATGATTTCTGCTTTGCTGTTTTATACGAAACGATGAGGAATTATGATAGGTAAGAGCTGGTCAGCGATGCACAGATTCCTNCTTTGCTGTTTTATACGAAACGATGAGGAATTATGATAGGTAAGAGCTGGTCAGCGATGCAAGAATATATTTACTGTCTCATGCAGCTGAACACTAGGAGCTCAGACCTGGAAATGAACTAACAAGTAGTTGAAATTACTGCACAGTTGTTTTTAATGTAAAAGCTTCTCAGAGACTGTCTTTTTTTACTCAGTGCTTGTATAAGGGGGTCCTATTTGTGACTAGGTTCCCAGGTGCTATTGTAATGCAAACAATTATTTTTTTAAAATGCACACTGAGCTCTACTCTAGCTTCAGGAGTAAATATTTAAGTACATCTAATATTGAACACTTGCTGAATGCCTTAGTATTCCTGTTATAACTGTTTAGTTTATTTTTAGAGTAATGTTAGTTGGGGCGGGAGAGGGAGGACGGGGTGGGGGGAAGCATGTGTTACTGAGATCAACAGGAGTTTGGAGTCCTCGATACTTTTCTAGATAGGATGAACGATATGCACAGCAGACAATTTCAGCTCTAAGGTGAAATTATATTAGTTTTTTTTTTCCTAATGAGGTCAGAGGTAGATTCCCTACCAGTGTCAGGGAGCACTGTCGCTCTGTGGAAGATGTACATTGCTGTCCTATTTGAGTTGCAGAGTACCTGAGCATTGCCAGGCATTTCCTCTTGCTCCTGCAGTGGTCAGGGTGCTCCAGCTGCACACCAGTACTGGTGCTGGGGGCCTCTGGCTCTTGCATAGCTTAGCCACTGCTCACCAGGGTAAGAATATTTATGCTTTAGTAAATGCTTCAATAGCAAACACTGAGTTAAAAAATGATCCTTGGTTGCTTCTGCTTGTTCCTTATTACCTGAGAGTGATGGAATTCAGTCTAGTTTGGTCATGAAAAGAACTTTTGGGTATACAGGGGTTGTTACCAGCACGTTGTTCTTTGGTTGCTGAAAAACTGCACAAACAAAATGAAACTGGACACTGGGTGGCTGCAATGGCTGCCTTATCGGCATTCTTTGCCATTCCATATAATGTAGAAATTATCTTACTACTTTATTTGAATAAGAAAATTGGGTTTGTTTAGCTCTTTATCCTGTTTATACTCTGACTGCTTCTGGGTTGTCTACTCCTTTTGACATGCTGGCAGCCAATGGGAAAGCACGGCTCTTGTTGGCACTGTATATTAAGTAGTGATCAGATTTTGAGGCTTTAAAATATATCAGGAAAACAATAACATTTACACTAAGGAGCCTCCAGGTTGTGGAAATACTGGGTTTTCTGTAGTTTGTTAATCATAATACCTTTGACAGCAGTGCCTTAGGACAGGGAGGATGTGTTGTCAGGACTAAGTGGTTTTGACTACATATTCAGCTATTCTCTGCCAGCAATTGTAAAAGTAAGGCCTTCACCTGAAGGCAGCACCTGCAGATGGTTTTGTTGGATGCAGCCTCACAAGACATGAGCTAGGTGGTGGTGATAAGGCAGAAGTTTGAAAGCATATTATGCATTTGGGGTCTGGAGATGAGAACCTGGTGGAATCTGAAGGCCAGGGAGTAAATTAGGAAGACAAGTGTTGTCTGACAGTGGAAGCCAGGGTTTGTTGTTTTAATGCTCAACTTATACTCTGATACTGGGTGGGCATTTTACATGGTGTCTTCCCTGATTTTCATGACCTGAGCTCACTTTGGTCTTGGACAACTTTGCGTGTGGATCTACCAATGAAGATGGGCTGACAAGGAATTTTGCAGTAGACCTACCTCTCTGGTTTTACGTCTCATGGCCTCTATAATGACTAAGTGTGTTGAGACATTTGAGCTACAGCAAAAGGATTGTTTTGTGTATTCTGGGCTTTTCTCTGAATAAATGTGCTATAGGGTTAAGTGTGCAGAGGCTGACAGTCGTCTTGTCTCACAAACACTAAATACATGGATCAAAACATTTCTCTAAAGGTAAAGATAGCTAAAAAAAAAATCTCAGCAAGCATCATGCAAATGACAATTTCCCTGCAAAAACCAAGGCAGTGGAGGTCTTTGTAATGTGATAAATCATCTGAAGCAGCAGGCACCTAACTGAAGGAATAGCAAAATATTTTAGTAGCTCTGGAGGTTAATTGATGAAAGGATTTTGAGTTGATAAACACCACAGGAAGATTTGGATGTTTTCTTTCAGATTACAATCTGTATAGTCTGTGCTGCAAGATATTTATTTAACAAGGACTGTAAGTATGAAGATATAACATGATTCTTTCTCCTCCTCAGAAAGAAACCCACAAAGCTTTCTCCATTTCAGTCCAGAGTATCCCACTATTGCTGTGACATCCCAGATAATTTTGGATCTCTTCAGGGGTTTAGTACTTAGACGCATGTCCATGCTA
This sequence comes from Nycticryphes semicollaris, assembly GCA_013400055.1. Classification (NCBI taxonomy): domain Eukaryota; kingdom Metazoa; phylum Chordata; class Aves; order Charadriiformes; family Rostratulidae; genus Nycticryphes; species Nycticryphes semicollaris. Next base: position 576,354 of record VXBJ01008285.1, read on the forward strand.
ATTCACAAAGTAGATGAAGCAAGAAGATGACCTCCAAGCTGTGAATCCCCATGGATGGGGAACAAACAAAAAGGAATGGACTAAGGCAACTTTGCAATATGAAGCTGGCACATGGTGATGATAAACAGTCAACACTGGCGCAACGCTGTTGTTTAGTTTTCAACTGAGTTAGTCTCACTGCTACCACTGGGAAAACTAATAACATAACAAATGAAACTATTGTTCAGTTTCATTAAAAAGAAATCTGATAAGATGGGGAAAATTGAATTAGCCAATCTCAATAGAGTTACTGCTTGTTGGAGCAAAAGCAATATCATCTCTAATAGAATATGTCCCAGATAGTTTTGGCTGGTCCACACAGCTATGGAGTATGAATTTTGTGTGCAAATGCTGGCACAGCCACACAGCACGCTAATGTTAGCATTAGTGGGTCAGCACTCTCTGTCTCCAGCAGCGGTTCCATAGCCAAGGCTGGCAGTGATACTTGTTAGATCAATGTGATGAATTGATTTCTCTTGGCAAAACAGCATAGGGCTTCCTTCCAGTGAGGCTGACATGCCACTACTGAGCGTCTGTCAGGTAAAGCGTCCTCTGAAATATTGCAGTCTGGATCATAGAACAGTTTGGATTGGAAGGCACCTTGAAGATCATCTACTTCCAACCCCTGGCTGTGGGCAGGGACATCTCTCACTAGACCGGGTTACTCAAAGCCCCGTCCAGTCTGGCCTTGAACACTGTGAGGGACCTCATGCGCTAGCTCTCACTGTGGTTAGTTTGCCAGTGTGAATAACTACTTAAATATTTTTTTAAAAAATTCATTTATAGAATCATGAGGCTGAAAGAATTTGATGCTATAGGCCAATGTTGGTTTTATTGTGGCTTTGTGACTGTCCTCCCAAAACCTCAGCAGAACATAACTGTGTTTTCTGTAAAGGTCCTAGCTTGAGCTTGCAATGCTTTAAAAGGTTTTGAGTTTAAATGCTTGTATCTTTTAGCAGTGACTCAGAAGTATTATACCTAAGCTAATTGGTATTTGCTTGTTTTGTGTTGGAAAACTGAGTAAGTTATGACCTACAATTAACATGGTAGTTATATTAATGGGACCTGGTAGGGTTCCTGAGCTACCTATGACACAACGCAATTCTCTGTCCTCTACTTTGTCACTGCAAGATGTCTGCAAGTGTGAACAGTCCAGATAGAAATCCAAAATACTTGTAAGATACAAAAGAGTGCAGAAATCTAATTTGCACCTTTAGGTGCAAGTACATTAGATGATTATCTAACCTGTCGGGTATAGAGCGGAATTCATTTACTCAAGTTTATGAAGTCAGTGTTTGTTGGTATAAATTGAGGTGAAAAGGACAAAGTGTGACNATTTAGTAGGACACTGCAGTGCTGGATTACGAAAAGGCAGTAATCACACATGGAAAACTTTGGTTCCTGCCCCTTACTCCCCTGCCAAGAAACCTTAGAAAGTACAGGAATGAAAGGAGCTGTTAGGCTTTGAAGCAGTATGGGCTTGGGAGGTGAGGCAGGAGGGACCCAGATAAAATCAAGTGATTTTATTGATCCTACTCGGGTAGGATCAATAAGTTTTATATGTAATATAAACACCTACATAAGAAATTTGGCAACAAAAGGGATATATAAGGAGGTTAATCTGAACTAAGATTTGCAGGGGATTACCTAGCTAGCATTAAACCCCTTTGAAGTCTCAGTATTAGAATATCCCTAATTCAGTTTAGATTCCTTATTTCTTATATAAATTAAGGTTATTTAATTCTGAATTGGAGACTTACCAATACTTATTTTTACACCTTCATTCTTCTAGAATTAATTTTACAGAGCTACTTTTTTTGAAAGTAGGCTTCTGGTGGCTTTTACTAATCAAAGTACTGTTGCTATAGAGAGGACTGCTTTTTCCTTAGTGTGGTTGTCTGGGGCCTTTAAAGCACTACAGTGGCTGTTTGATAATGCTCTATTACTTGTTGTGTCTTCTAAAATATCTCTTATCTCATTCTTGTAAAAGTGGTACATTCTAACTGTTCAGATATAAGTACTATGTCATCAGATTTAAAAGCCTACTGTCCTTAAATGATCTGAGTGAACTACTTCATTTTCAGTATGTGAGGAAATGAAACATGTTGTAATAGAAACTTAAATCTCCTGTCTGTGGAATGAAATGACCTTGCATGCTACAAGATTTACATTTAAGCCAATGGGCACTAAAACCTGCTATATACAGTTTTGTATTTCCAACTAGCTGTAACTCCATTTTATAGAATGGAAATGGAAATTGTATTCTGAAATTCTTATTTTAGCAAACTTAAATATAGTCATATAAATAAAACTATTAGGTGACAAAGGCTGAGAGAAAAAGAGTAATTTGACGAGTAATTTGTTGAGAGAACGAGGATGTGTGGCAATTGTCAGAAAGAAAAAGTTCTTGAGCCACCGCTGAGATGTTCTTGAAATGTGAAACAATAACAGGGAGATGGAGGTGAGTGGAAGTTTGATGTGAGTCTGAAACCCTAAATTAGAAAACAGCTGGAAAAGTGTTCCAAGTGGGCTGCTCTCATTGCAATCTGTGGAGCCTGCAGCAGTTGTAGGAGTTTGTTACAGCATCACATCTGCAAAGACTTTACAAAAATAAAATCCTACTGTATTATAGTCTTTGGCTATGTTATTAACTCTTCTCTCATATACTGAAGTGCAGATTGGCCTCTTCTCTTGCCTATTTTCTGACTTGCTTGGACTGCCAAGGTGTGAATGACATTTAAATGTCATTTGAAACTTGGTACATAACTACCGCGGGGCCACTGTTAGTGATGAGCGGGAAGAGCTGTTGTGTTGTAGACTTAAATTGTGTACTCAGGAAAACGGCTGTTCAGAATACAAAGGAAGTTCAATAAAGTGCTGCTGTATTGAAACAAAACACCAAGAGGTTTTGCTAGTGGGGAGAGAAAACCTGTTTTTTTTAGGCCTGTCCCCTGCAACCTATATCTCTGCCACTGTCCTGCCAGCTCTCCTTGTTATCCCCCCACTAAGGGTTACTGCCTCTCTCCCTTCTTCAGCTGGGAAAGCAGCAGTGTCTTCTGTATGCCTGGATTTTGGTGTGCTTGGGATTGTGTTTCAGGGTAGGATTTGAATTATCATTGCCATCCTTGGAAGGTTGAAGGATGGGTGACCGGAAATAGAACGTTAATTTGGGCTCTGCCAGCCATGAGCATTGTAGAAATGTCACATACCCAGGAGATGGCTTGATCTTTCCATCAAACATTGAGACCTTAATATTTTGTAAAAGTTACTGGAGAAGTGGACACAGACATGGACAGACTGTGCTTGTGGATGTGATGATTTGAGAGGCATCATCCTATTTCTGTTTTGGTGAGGATTTCAATACTCAGTTTATTATAGTGCTATAGCTTTTGTAATTTTTGAAGCAGCTGTTTTGTTTTGATAGGCCGGAAAATAAAGCAAATTGATGTTCAAGGTAAATCCTGGAATGTACAGATATTAGTAAAGTGACTGTTTAAATTCAGAGTGGAAGGACATGAGATAGTGGAAGCAGAATGAAGCATAGTGGGCTCCAGTTGATTGACCTAAGCGACTCTTAATCTTGACCTTTTGGGCATCCAAGGCAAAACTAACATTTGATTCACAAATATCCCCTTTCAAAATGAACAAATTTGAATAGGGATCCAGACATCCACACATGAGCCCATTCGGAAATGGGTACCAGAGTGTAAATTCTTGCTCTCCTGTAATCCAGGTGAACATTCAAGAATAAGCAAGTCCTATTAAGTAAGATTTAACAGCCTATCAGAATTTAGAACTTACAATTCTGTGAAATACACATTTCTAAGGACAAGTACTACATACCTTTAACTAAGTATTTATCGTTAGTCTCCAATGTAAGAATGTGTGTAGAAACATATCCTAAAGAATCTCTGAATAATCTCATTAGTAACTTTCATTACTGTGCCTTTATCTCTCTACATTTTTCCATATGACTGCTAAAACACTGTTGAAGTGTTCTTCCAAGATAACTTCTATGAGTTAATGTAAGTATTTTGGCATTCAGATAACTTTTTGATCAAACTTGGAAGTGTTCACATTTCATATCAGCAGAATAACTGCTCAATAGTTCCATGGAACTACAATACATACTTTTTTGTTACTACTCTTCAACAAAAAGTAAAACCTAAGGATGAAATTTAGTGGGGATCCAGTAAAATTCTAAATGCAGTTTAGGGTCTACTGCCTAAATTCATATAACTTTATTTCCGCAGAATTTACTTCTCGTTAAACTAATGCTGCAGCTTTATTGTTTAAACAGAGTTGTGACATGGGTGGTCAAAAACAGGGATGAGTGGAATGATGTGTGATCTAACATTAACCATTTATGGAAAATAGTGAAACACATCAGCAGAAAAGGGGAGAAAAAGGCTGTTAAAAAGCATCTTGGTTCAAAGGCAAAGCATAGGCAATTTAAAAGTTATCAGTGTAAATGGGGGCCTTTTTTAAAATGTCATCCAGATAACCATTTATTAGGCACCCATAAGGTGAAAACTAAACAAGGTGGTGATTTTCCTGTAAGGCTTCATGAATACCAAGCTTTTTCATATGCTTATGATATTGAAATGTTTTAACTGGAAACAATATAATCTTTATAGGTATACTTTTGTATTATAAAAATTCTTATTGTGCTGCTTTATTAATTAACTGGGCCTATGGCACCTTTGGGGAACACTCCCTAACATTATAGTCTATTTAACTGCAGACGGAGGAGGCCTTTAAAAAAGGAAGAGTGAGTTATTGTTAACATGTGATGATGTTGAAGCTAAACTTTGTCTCAGCTGAGAGCAAGAAGAAATTTGGTTTTTCCACTGTATTTGTTGCATCCTTTCTTTCCTATATCCAGTTTGTTTTTTCAGCAATATGGTTTTAGGTGCTTTTAGAATAATGGCCACATTCACATCAAATTGTGAATTCAAAGGTTGACAGAAACTGCTCTCTCAGCTTACCTCTGAATCTCAGGAAATACCCAACTGCTGTTAGATAATGCTTTGTGTGCTGTGAGATATATCACCCTTTTGATAGGGAGCAAACAATAGATCCCAGTAGTGCATGACTGCTAAAACATTACTGAGCGAGCAAAATTCATACTTTAATATCCTGGGTTTGACTTTAGCATTTTCATTTGCTGAAACTGTAGCTCAAGTAACCATTTCTCCTGCATGATTCATGCTGTGGCTGTATGATTACACTGGATTTCCTGTCTAAAACTATGCATTTTTAAGAAACAAAAGACTTTCCCATAGTTGGTAGTTACTAAACTAAAAAAATGTGCATATAGTTATTTTATGGACCAAGTGGTTTTTTTGCATTCTCTATATGTACAAGGTCCCATTAAGAGGATAATGATTTTTTTGCACTTTTGGCTGGGAAGCATAACTTGTTAACCTGAACTTAAGCTGTGTTTAAGCAAAGTTGATTTTCCTCATAAGATGACAGTTTTCTTCCTGCTGTGGTGCTTTCACCAGCCTCTCTGGCCAGGTGCTATTTTCTCTGTTGGAGGCAGCAGTCCCTGAAGAAGGCATTTTGGGCCTGTAGGCACCTGGCTCACCTGCTACATCACCTTGCATAGCCATCCCCAGGCCCTTATTCCAAGCAGCAAAAAAACATTACTTACTTGGGCTGTGACTACATCAGCAGAACCCAGTTCTGCTTCTGTTTGTCACTGGGGAAGCTCCGGTGAAACAAAGTACCTGGGAAAATTTTCCTGAAAGGACTGGTGAAGTAGCTCTTTTTTATACTCAGAGATACATATCTTTAAGCAAAACTTCTGGAGTAAAGTTTGTGGCACAGAGTTCTGCCCGGACAGTTACTTGTATTTTGGGAGGTGTCAGCCCGGCCAAGTTCCCCTTCTAGTTAAGTACTTGCAACTTCTCTCCATTCCTGAATACTTCAGGGCATTAGTTGACAACGGTTCCCTTCCCTTGATATTTGGACTTAAAGTAAGGTCAAAGGAAACTACTTCCTGTTTATGAAAGTTGCTTTTCCTTTCCCACACTGCCCCCCACTCTCTCCCTTTCCCCCCCTCCCCTTTCTTTAGGAGAAATGTGTCCTGCCTGTATCTACATGTTTCTGATGGTTCTGTTAAGGTTTCTTAGCAGGCTTTTACTATTTCAAGGTACACATGTGCCTCCTCTGTTTTAATTCTAAACTACTTCCACACAGGCATTCTGAGGACCATGATTATTTAGGGAAAAAAGTAAATTAAATAGCAGTTCCACAGTACTGTGTATCAAAAGTGTCTGCATGGCTAAAACCTTTTTGTGTATAATGCATACACGTTAACAAGATGAGGACACAGGGACACAGTTGCTTTAAAATGAAATACTGGCTTGTAGCAGAGTTAAAAAAAAAATAAATCCCATGGTCGTTACCTAGAAAATGCAGCAATTGGGAATGAATGTTTTGCTTGACATAAATAACACAAAGGCATCTTGCTACCACGTGTCTGGTGTTACATTAGCGTGTTGCGCTAGAAGGTTTTTGAAGCAAAATGAAACAGGGCACACGTGTTTTCACAGCTATATTTGGTACTTCAGGTAAGTCTAATGCAAATGAGATAGAAATTGGTGACACTAGACTAATAGCACTGTTTAGCCCTTAATATGCTGTACTTAATAATGACTCTGTACTTAACATTTTCAGAAGAAGGGTAAAAACAATTCACTCTGCGGGAGGCTCCATGGTTCTTTGTTTCCTGTTTTTTTTTCAAAAATTAATATTCAGACTAAGACAAATCACAGGGTATAATGAAACAAGATAAGCATCTAATGTAAATTACTTCCAGTGAAAGATCACTCTGTGTCATAAAATAGAAGATGCCAACAGTGGTTTCCTGAAAAAGTAATGGTAGTGTAATATAAAGACTGAAATTACAAGAGGTTGATGCATCTGTAAAATACAAACACACAAATTTAGAGCAAATGCTTTCTGTAAAGACTTACATCTAGAGCTAATTCTTGTCCCATAGATCTTCTTCCAATCATCTTACGTGGAAATTAAGGCCACAACTGGAACTGATCCTCCTTTTGTCAAGTGGAACTGCCAACCTGTCTAGCTCCCATTACTTCGATGCTAAGGAGAAAGCCAAGAGATGACTCAATATTTACTTATTACAATCCCAAGTCAGGCGTTGTAATAATAATAAAAAGTGGAAAATAGAAACATAGCCCGCTTTGCCTCTACTTGATAATCTAGTTTCAAGTAAAATAAACTTGTAACATATATCAACTCCTGTTGAATAAATGACTAGGGCTCTAACATACATTCTGCATCTGCAGTGATAAAATGGCAGCATTCTTAGTTGCCTTTCCATCTGTGATTTCTCCATACTGATGACAAACTTTTTTTAGCTGAGTGTACTGCTTATGGTGCAGGTTCCTGTCAGTGTGAATTTGATTCATTTTACCTTATTGCACCAAAGATTAAATCATGTCATTTCTATCTGTGGCTACATGTGGTTGATTTGTGGTATATGTCTAACTGGTGAATACATAACGTAAGATTGATTACGATAGCATTTCTGAGAGTGTAATGACAACTTCTTACGGTTTTGAACTCTATCATTGTGCTAGTGTCGTGCTGGTCTGAAATGAAAGGCAGTTTGGGAACTCATATGTGTCATTCTATCTTGCAGAAAAACATGGGGGGAGTAGCAATATTCAAATGAGTGTGTGTGTGCACATTCATGGTATTTGTCTGTAACATAAAAACTGTCAAAGTATTCTGATTTTTCACAACACCCTATACAAAAGACATTCAAGATAGTACAGTGAATAGAGCTCTATAATAGCTGAAAATGAGTAAATTGAAATCTGCATTTGAGTAGTAGTGCAACATCAAGTATAAGGGGGGGGTTTGGTACATGAATTTTGAAAGGTCAGTTTTCACGTTGAGTTTGAGACTGAAGTGTGTTGAATTGCCTGTGGCCATCTTCTCAGATACACAGTAGCTCTGCTTTTTAAAAGCAGTTAGTGATTTGCGTGCCAATTTAAATGCATCAGAACTAACAAGATTCTTCAAAACCTGTTAGCTATATGGCCTGCATGTTTGGGTTTTTTTATTTATTTTGACAAAATAGCCCACTGATGCTCCTAAAGATGCTTAAAGCCTGTGTGAGCCAGCATTCAGAAAAGACAAAAGAAATGCAGAGTAGATGAAATAAAAATCTGAAGATACCACAGAAATACAGGAGCAGATCTGCAAATGCTTGTCTTACACTTGGGGCCCCTTGATTCAACTTTTTCAGAAGCAATGAAACATCTGGCATACTTGGCTTCTTGGCTATGCTATTTATTTTTGTGTATTTCTTCCAAGTAATTGACATAAACAGAAAAAATTGTTAGGTCAAATATGAAATTTGTTTGTGGTCTCTGAGTCATGGAAAAAAGGTAGTTCCTGCTCCTGAGAATGTGAGACATTTGAACTCATTGCTTCATCTCAAAACCCCACAGGCTAAATATCAGAAGAAATCCTAAAAGCTTCTCTTCTGGAACTGACCCATTGCACAAAGGTCCATAAGATGTGTCCCAGTGGAAATGGGCATTCAATATCCAGGAATCTTCCTACAACAAGTAAAAGTCTAATGGCCACTAGATGCTTTCAAAGTTACATTGCCTACTTTGCATCTTCACAAGTTGGTTGGGGTTTTTTTGCTTTGTTTTCCATCCTTAGATTGCCCTTTTTGTGGAGGACCTGTAGATTTTTTGCTTGTGGCCACAGCATGTTTTATTGAAGCCGGTGGGCAAACCTTCTGTTTTCCTTTCGTTCCAAAATGGACGAGTGGTCTCTCCACCCTGCTTACACAGTTATAGCTAAAAACATGGAATTTCCGCTTAGGGTTGTAACTATGTACTTTTCAATTATTTGGAACAGGCAGAGAGCACAACGGAACCACAAACGCAGCAGGAAATAAACTTCTTGCCTTTCTCACAGGGTTGTGCAATAGGAAGAGCATTTCAAAGAACATTGGCTGTGCTGACAGTGTTGGAAGAGTGGCTAAGGAATCCAGCTTTTGCCTTGAAGTCTTGTGCTCAGAGAGGTTTATTCATATGTTCCCTATAAGCAGCCAGTGCTGCTTCGACAGAATACTCAACTACTGAATGTGTTTCTGACCGGCTCGTGACTCCAAATAACAGCAAACCAGGCTAACAAGATGTTAATTGTCGAAGATGATTCAAATGCAATAACTGTGTTTTTACTCTGTGTTAACTGGGCCTTCCTATTTGTATAACAGTGTTTGCAAGTACTACTTAAAAGCTGGAAAAGTTAATTAAGCTGTTCAAATAACGTGTACAATACTTCAAATTAAAAGCAGATTTAATTTGTCTCTAACCACTGTAAGGATGCATTAGGGACTGGATTGTAGTGTCCCTTGAAGATATAGTAGTCAGAAAACCACACTGACCATTAGTTGAGTGCTAATGGCACAGTGCTATCTGGAATTAATTGCTGGTTATTATATAAATATACATATTTTGTGTCATGTATCAGGCATTTAAATTAAGAGATTGTATTTTGAGGTGTTTTGATATGGTTTTTAAAGCACCTTTCCTAGTTGTTTTCTTAGATTCAACAAAACGTGTTTACTGAAAGTTGTTTCCTGCTATTGGTGGTGGTCTGATGAGCTGTGTTTAAAAAAAGTATTCCTGATGCAATTTTTGGGTCTTATACATTGTAGCTGCTGCTCCAGTCGGTATGTAGGTGTCCCTTTAATTTAACTGGAACTTTATTTTTGAAAGCAAAGGGGATCAGTAAAAATCTAATGCTTTTACTGAGTATAGTCATGCTGATAATCAAACTGAAGCAATCACTGCCCTGAATATATAATTAGATATGAATTTTGTAGCAGTGAAGTATACTCAACTCACAAAGAAAAGCACTATTTCAAAGTGGTGACCCAACTCTTGTCTAATTTGTGCCTCCTACATTTCTACCGAAGACCACCTGAGACCAATCGGGGTGGGTTGTAGTGCCAATCTTGCATATTCTTATTTTTGCATGAGAAAGCATGCATTATTTCTGATGAATAGTTCCATAGACCTTGTATTCTTGAAAACTGCAAGCCCAAGGAGTTCTCCAAAGCTACAGAAAATCACCTTTTGAGAGTTTGTGTTGTTTGGAAGTTAAGTACAGGATCAAATAAGAAGGTTAGGCAGGAAGGGCTGGATTATGGACGATTATATTGTTTCAGGGAGATGCTTGGTTTGGATTAAATCAATTTACTCCTCCCAAGGAAAATTAATTTCTACTTACCCAAACTATTTCCGGTATCGATCATGTGCCTTCTATTACATGCTTTCTCTGGTCATTATGCATGGCAAATCTGTGTGACAGTTCTCTCAAATGCATGATATGCAGTAGGAAGGGAAAAAGGAAAAGCGGGAATAGAGAGGGAAGTCAGATTCTGACAACAGAGTTCTTGTTTGCTTCTTTTGTGAAAACAAGGAGGAGTGTAACATGCTGAGGAGTATAACATGCAGCAAAAATCCAAAGTCTGGTTTTGCAAATGTCTATGTAATCTTCTATGCATTTTTAAAGTCACGTGTAATGTTTGCATACCTGCACTTCCTTCAGGTCCCTTTGCTGGAATGCTGTAATTGCACCCTTGGGGACTGATATTTTGTAGCTCTCTCCAGAATCACTTCATTGTACACTTCTTAAACTTGAGTTGCTCTTTTCTAATTACTGAGACTACTAGAAGCAGAGGGCAGGGAACCCTTGCAGCTTCAACTGAAGAGCTTGTCTACTTCAAACTGAACATCACTTCATAGTAAATGCTTGCTTTTTTTTTTTTTTTTTTGGTAAAAATTGATGGGGGGGAAATCATGGTATAACTTTCCTTCAGTAAATGCAACACTTTTTGTCCTCTTTACTGTGAGTTGCTAAGAAATTGAGTTCAGAGTACTGAGGACACAGTTCAGAAGTTTTGAACCCTAACGTACCTGCTTTACTGAAGAAGAATAATGAAGCAGAATAGCCACAACTGCTGGAATAGTTTCACTCTATTGAATTGCATCAGCTTTAGACAATTAGATTTGAACTGTGACGTGAAACAGAATGCTGTAAATAGCATGGCTGTGTGCACAGCACGGTCCGTCTCTTCATCCTGCCTCTCCCTGCAAATCTTTCTAGCTTAGACTTCAACATAACCATCTTTCTCACCAATGAGAATGATTTTTGATAATTCAGAAATGTCTAGACATCTGAACTTCAACTCCAAGCTGAGTGTGGCATGTATCTTTTGAATTTCTATTATCTACATCTGATGTGATCTATTCAATTCATATAGCAGTTTGTTTCCAATTAAAATTTTAAGCTGCAAAAAGATACTGGAGAATTTAAAGTAGTTTTAATAGTGATAGGGGAACTAGTTTAGGCAAAACAAGATTCAATTCAAGCGTGGGAAGAGTTTATGGGATTGCAGGGGTTTTGGTTTGTCATCTTTTTTTTNCACTCCTCTGTAATTCCTAATTTTTGAACAGAACAGATGGACTGAAATTCTCTCTTCCCTAGTTTCCCTTCTGGGAGAATACACATTCACAAGGAGAGATTCACTGTATATTGAAGTAGGGAACTGGCCTGCTGCATTTCTGACCAAATGAAATCTGGACTAGAACAAGAAAATTATATATATATATATATGTGTATATATATATATATTTTATTTTTTTTTTACATGACTCTTTTAGCCAATGGAAAAAATATCCCATCAAAAAGAAAAAATAGAAAAATATACAAGGATTAAGTCCTTTATGAAAAAGAAATTATACATAGGGGTTGATTAATGCTGGTTAAAACCAATAAGAGTTCTCATCTGAGGTGGCTTAGAAATACTATGCTGCTGATCTGCCTGTATCCCAGATCAGACAGAAATGATGTAGAAAATCTGGGTTTGCCTGAGCTCTGACTATGTGAGTGCAGGGCTGTCCTCACTAATCCAGGAACCTTGATGCACAGCTTCTGTACCAACACAATGAGTCATGTTTGGGTTTAGGCAAGCACAGTAACTACTGCATACACGGACAGATTAAATTCATTGTCCAAGGGAAGTAATGACTGTACTATGCATGTTTGGCTCTGGTTAAAAATGAAATTAAGCGAAAATCAGCTAATCCATGAAGATGAACAGAATCCTGATAGGCTAAGTTGTAGAGCTGATGCCGCAGAAGAAGATGCTGAAGAAATTGTAATATAACACAGGTTAGGGCTGCAGACCTTACATAGCCCTGGTGGGGACATTCAGCCCCAGAAGAGATCTGACTCAGTGGCTTGACCATACTGGTTTTTGAGCAGCCACACCCAATGACAACTGGAATTAATTTGTGGCTGGTGACTGCAAAGACTAAGACAACCTCAAAATTTTTTTACCAAAGATGCCCAGTTTTTGTGAGAATCCCCTTTGAAACAACAGGCTTAGGCAAAACTAAGGGTGTTTAGCTTTTATAATGCTTTTCTTTGTGCAAGCACTTAAAAGTGAGATACATTTGAGAGCTCCTAGATGAACAAAGCTGGGCTCAGGAATGCTTTCCAGAGCTGAATATAGTTGAAGACCAGAAATGAGTCAAAGTGTTAGATGTGTTGATGCTGCTCCTGTTCCGGCCTGGCTGTTTACAGCTGGTGTCGGAGATAGCAAACTGGTCTTGATGAAGCCTTGCCAGAACCAGCATGACAGCTCTTTGCTTAACACGTGGCACATAATACTTTACAAAGGTAAAGGAGATGCACAACTCTGAAAGGCAAACGTCTTCCTACCACAGGATCTAAATTCTAGTAAGTACCAGCTATGGCAGAAAAGAGAACAAGTATTATACACTACCTCTACTATGTAAGAAAATTATTTAATAAGCTCTTTAGTGTCTATACTTAAACGCTAGCCAGCTGGCTTGGTAACAATAGGGAAGAGAGGCTATGTTTCCCCTGAACAACTTGTTTTCGATCAAGCAAGCTAAATTTTTGCAAGATCAATATGAGATGAAAAGAAAATATCTGATTACTCCAGGAGCTGTCAGTGTCTGACTTTTTTTTTTTTTTTTTTACTGAAGCTGATATAACATCTGGAACAGCAAATATACATACTTTTGCTTCGTATATTTTAACATTAGTCAACTGAAACTCAGCTTGCAATAAGAGGAGTCAGAATTCTGAAAAAGCACTCCTTAAATTTAGAGTATAGAAACGACTGTAACTGCCAACTGTAATGAAGTTTACCAGCATACAGAAGGCAGAGAGCATGTGTAGCGTGATGCGAAGTACAGTGAAACTTGCTTGTAAATCACACTGCCTTTTAAAATTCAAGTCCTTATCTTTGGCATAGTATGCTTCTGTAGCATTACCCCATGCCTGAAATTACTGTACCTAACAAATATAGTGGTCTGTTTGTGGAAGAAACTGTGAGAAGGGTGAACAAGGAAAATTATATAAGAACAAACAGCTTATGCTGTAGATCAGGGACAGATGTTGCACTTACTTTTGCACCTTTTTGTGTCCTCTCTAGGCAAGAATTCTAAAATTTCCAAGTTCTTTTACATGTCAGACACTAACTAAATCTCAAATTGTGTTATCAAAGTCCACTGCCTGCATGCTTGCTTTTACTGGTAGTTACACTCATACTTGGTAAGTCCTCAGAGCAGGAGCAAGAATACATCCTACATTTTCTACCTTGTGCTCTGAAAGTGCCTTTAAAACGTAGTAGTGTTGCCTACCTAGCAATTGTCCCCAGCAACCTCTTGAGATCTGAGCTATTAACTACCAGTGAATGAGTATATATGCTGTGGCCTTTAACCTCATCTTTGGGTTCTCGTTTCTGATGTTTCTTTCAATAACTTCACTGTTTTTCTTTTCTCTTTTTTTTTTTTTTTTTAAACTGTCAGTGATTTTTTTTTCTTTTTCTCCAGAGCCATGTCTCACATTTTTGGCCTGTATCCCCAGGACAGAAATACTTTCCTTTTCTTTCATATCTCATGTGCAATTTGTTGGCCTTGACAATTCCTTTCATTCTGAAAAATATTGCTTTAGAGAAATCGGTTTTAAAACTGAGCAGACTATTTTTGTCTCTAGCCATTCCAGAGAAATACCAGTTGCCAACTTGTCTTGAATTGCTGCAACAGTAATCAGCACCTCCAGGTAATGGCTTCTGACACACTTTTGTACAAAATTCTGCTGAAAAATCATGATCTGGCGCTTCTTTTTAGGCAAACAAAGGAAAATGCTGGGGGAGAGAAAGGATGAAAGCATTTACTTCCTCCCCCTTGGAATAAGGGCAGTGAGAAGAGGAGATGTCAACATGGGATACTGAACTTGGTGAGGATGAGCAAAGGGACATTGTTGAGTCTCTCTGAAGGAGCTTAAGTTATGATGCTGTGCTATTGCAGACTGCCACCCCTGCCATGGGTATACTTTTGATGTGACCAGACTAGAAGCTGTTCGACTTCCCAGGCACACCAGCCTCGATAATGGCAAGGAGGGGGGGAAAAAAGAAAAGAAGCTTGCTTGTCAATGTTAATAGAGTAAGTATAAAATTATCTAAACCTTTCCCATCTGCTGTGCCAGTAACTTGAAAACTGACCTTATGGCTTTTAACCTTTGGGGTTTTTTATCATCATTATCACCCAGGTTTTTGAGAGTGAAAAAGTTTTAAAATGTTTCCTTAAAAATTCAGCTTGTGTAGATGGGGATGCAGTCTACTCTTCTTCCTTATCAGAAGGCATCTGAAAGAGATGGAGCATACATACCGATACGATCCTACAATAATAACCTGAGGAGAACACGGATGTCTGTGGGGAGAAGGTGTGATTACTGACCCTATGCAGCATGGAAGATGAAGTGCTATGGATTATGTGCAGCTTTGGGAGTAATACTTCCTCTCCTATTTGTTTTCATAGGACAAAGTTTCTTGCCCAAGTGTCTTGCAGCTTGGAGTTGAAAGTATTTCGCCTGTGTGCAGCAATGTCTGACACAAGGAGGTCCTTCAGCTTCATTTTATGTCTAGCACCATTCCACATACAATTTCAAATCAAACAAAGCTATAGTTTATACACTGTAGTGACTACTGTGTCTTGTCTGAACAAGACGACCTCTTCCTTTTGAATGTGTCTCAAAAGAAAAAAGGCCTTTTTTCCTTAAAAAAAAAAAACCCAAACAAACAAACAAACAAAAAAAACCCAACCAAAATCCCAAAGCCAGTGTCCAAGCAACTTCAGACAAAGCCTTTGAATTGGCTTAAACCATCTATGTATTAGACAGAGGAAGGATTCTCTAGAAAGGTACGGAAAACCAAAATACTGCCTCTGCTTAGCTGATGAGGCAAAGTTGTCCAGAGCAGACACTGCCTTGGGTGAGAGAGTGTGAGGTGCAGCAGAAATACTTGCACGAGAAGAGTGGATGGAAATGGTGTTTTGTCGTTCTGATGGGCAGGTCCTCCTGAGCAACTGAAAAGATGTAGCTGGACAACGAGAACAGTAGCAGGACAAGGGGCTTCTCCTTGCTTGCTTGTTCTACTTGTGAGGTGGGAAATAGCACTGTGCCCTAATGACTCCCACCTTATAAATGCAGGAGTTTTCAACTTTTCATGATGGCTGCTTGAGCACAAGTGCTGCAAACACAAATAGTTCATGCTGGGAATGAAAACTGTCTGCTAGCGAAGAGATCAATTGGGAGCATCAAGGGATTTTTGACAGTGCTGGGTGACACTTTACTTGACTATATATATGGGATTTTCATGTATTTTTAATAGCTCATTATTTTCAAATGAACTTGTAATTCAAAGGTTTTCTATGTTCAAAACTTTTATAAGGGATTAGGTAAATCAAACTTCAGGGGGAGTGCATGGAAGAAAATCTATAGAGCCAGGAAACAAAGCTGTTAAAATAATTGAACCTATTTAGGAGCTTGCTTAGTAACAATAGATCAAACTAATACTGTTCGTTATGTCCCATATCCTGAAATTGATTTTGCAAAGACAAACCAATGCATTCCTTGTGCTTGGACAAATCTCAGGCTTGACCCTAACATAAAATTCAGCTGTCAGAGAAGTGTACGTGTATCGTGTTCAGGACCTCTTTTGCAGTATTCTGCTGTACATCGGTTGGAAAAGGTCATGCCTGAGGTTTATAGAGGAAACATGAAATAAGTTTATTTTTCTTTTCCTATATTCTATAACTTTCATTTTTATACTTACAGGACAGTTGTGGGTCTTTTTTGTGTGTCTTCGCAGGCTTCTATGTGATTCTTCAGTATGCTTATTTTTTCCTTTTACTTGTAACCTGGTCCTTACTGCTACTCTCACAGCCTGAAATGCTATAAGAAATGCAGTTTGTTATTGTTAACTGAGCAGTGCTTCAGTTTTTATTATCTCTAACATTTATGTTCAGGTATCAGATGTCCATGGATGTATAAAATGTATTTAAAACTGAGTACAGTTAATAAGTCACTTCAAGGAAGAGGGAATTGGTGAGAAATACCATACGCAGCAAGAATATGCTTTTTCTTGCCTGGTTACATAGGAATACATCAATATCAGGGGAAAATCACAGCACTTCGAGTTTAAATTAAATCTTGTTTGTGTCTCATAAGATACAGGTCTATATTATTTTGTTATTTATTTGTTTGTTTGTTTGCTTTAGGTTAAAGAACTGATCATGCTTTGCTTGACCCCGGCACCAAATCTCTACCAAGCCAAGCAAAGCCCTTCTTTTTATCCTCCTGTGGTATTATAATGCTTCATACAGGCCCAATGTAAAATCCTTTCTTCTACCCTTGCCACCTGATGCTTTAGAAGTAGGATTTATCCATAAATATTTATTCTTTTATATCCCCTATTCTAACAGTGTAAATAGGAGACCTCACAGTTGCAAAGTTAGTATAAACTTCACAGTAAAAGCTTGGTTTAATTAAAAACATCAAAATAGGTGACAACTTATGTATCATTGTACAAGAAGATGGGATGAAATTAGCTACCTACAAATGTTGCTGCACTGTCTCTATATCTTTTTGCAGAACATCTTTCAAAGGTGGATTTTGCAGCAGGTACTATAGCACTTACGTAAAACTAGATAATGATAATGAAATTTTCTATTCTATCAGGCACCTCTAAATACAGAAAGCTAGGACTTATTCTAAAACTTCTTATAAATACACTTTCTAAAAATATGCTGTCACGTGTAGTGTAAGATACTCTAGTACAAATATGTCATAAATGCAGCTGAATTTTAAATACCCTCATTTTTATGCCTGCAATCATCTCAAAGTACAAAAAATATATCTAGAGGTCAAACTAAATGAAATAGTGATAAAATCGGTTAGCCTGGCATAAAAATTCTTCATTTGCGGTACTAATTGCTTAAAGATGTAAAAGAAGAGATCATCTTGAAAACTTCCTGCAAGTAGAAAATCAACGTATAGATAGAAGTATGTGGATTACTTTGATCCATGACAGGTCTGTGTTTGATATTACAGCTAAATTTTATAATTGTCTTGGAAAATGATATTATTTCTTTTTACTGTAAGGTGGTCTAGGATAATTAGTTGAGGGTGGTGAAGGTTACACCACAGGATGAGACATTCATTGGTGCTAGAGTCTGGGTAAATAGAAACTCAGATTGCAAACAGCCGCACTTTAGGTTCTATACAATGCAATGCCAGGTGCAGCTTGATTTCATAAAACAATAACCTCTGGCTGATGGAGTGTAATATGGCTCATCTTCAAGAATAAATGAGACAAAATATTCCAATTACAGACTAATCTTACTTCTTTCTATCCTGAGCCAAGTATTTGCCTCAATTGTTCAGCAACAAATTACCCCAGCAGCAGAGAACTACCACAGAGGATAACAAAGCGGTGTCTGCTCAGAGAGATTAACTGGTGATCGGATTCTTATATTGAGAGTTCTTGAAGGAAAAAAGCAAACTAATTCACAGCAGATGAGACACTGATGTCTTGTTCTTTGTCTTCAGAGGAGCCTTCTGTGCTGTGTTCACCAGGATTTTTTTGGAAGCTGCTTTTTGAAGATTTGTGCATGCCTTTTGCATAACACATGGTGCCATAAAAAAAAAAAAAAATCAAACCTACAGGAACAGTTTTATGGGGGGTGGGAAAATCTTAGAAGTGTTGAGCAGTGACAATTAATGCATGTATTCAGCACCTCAGAGAGATTTAATTGATTTGGCATTAACTCTTTCATGTATACATGTCATAAGAATGTATTCCTTTTTCTATTCTTTTGGATTGTGGTTTTAAGACTGAGGCTGATTTTTTTTTTTTTTTTTCCCCTGTATGCACAACTGAGACAGAGAGAGACAACCAATGGAGACACTAGTTTCAGCCACACTAAATATAAATCTATTATCATGTTGAAGATGTTTTAGTGAATGGTATTAATGTATGTACTGCAACTGGACTTAGTCCTCTTTACTCTGAACTTCAATGCTAACCCTCTCTGCCCACTACATGTGTTTTTATGTAGCTACTCTAATGGCAGTCTTTCTGTGTATTCTTCAGTCAGCTGTGTATCCCTCGCAGTCATCCGTGGCATCCACTGAGGATGGATATCCTCATTTTCTTAGAGCTGATTGAATAGATACTGTTGATCCACATGGACCTATTACAGAGTTTGAAATGCTTCATGGTCAGGTACTGCTGCAGCAACAATCAACTAGTTTATCAATGTTTTCTACAACTTGAAAATCTACCATTACCATGATGGAAACAAGTACGTGACATGATGTATGTATTTTAGATGATGATGATGATCAGCTGCATTTTCAGATGTGTAAAAACACTGCAATGGAACATCTATGTGCAGATGACTGAACGAATTTGGCCAAAATTTTCAGCGTGTGGTTAACAAACATTATTTGGAGAAATTCAGGGTTTAACTTAGCATAGTACTTCAGTATAACGTTCCACCTGTGTCTTCTCTATTATTAAACACCCAGATCGAGGTTAACTGAGCCTACTTATCAAGCATGGGTTGCTAAACAGAGCTCCTGACATCAGCTACTTCCTTGCTCTTTCGGAAATATTCTCTTGAGGGTGACCAAGCAGTATTTAAAAACAAAACCCAGCAAACTTGTATGGTCTTTAGTTATTCCCGGGACAGCTCAGACAGTGGCTGGTGAGGACTGTCTATCTGCTTGCCCCTCAGTTCAAAAAAATACAGGTTTTGTTGACCTGGTTTGATTGCATTGAGCAGTATGGTCTAACTCTCTTTGGATAACAATCCCTGAACGTCTGAGGTCGCTGAAAGCCACAGCAACACCATGGAAAGATGCGAAAAACACTTGGAGAAAGAGTTTCAGAATATTAAAAGCTGCTCAGACTTCGGGGGCTTTGAGGCCTGGCAGTTCCCTGTGCTTAGGTGGTGGCTGTTAAATAACGTGAATGTAGCAAGCAAGAAGGTTCAACAAGGGCAACTTCTGTTTAAGAGGGGGTGTCGTGGTTTAGCCTCTGAGGGCAACAAAGACCTACGTGGCAGCCACTCCCTTGAGCCTCTCCACAGCNGAGTTAAACAGAACAAGAAAACAGTACCAGTAACACGGATAAAGGAGTAGAAAAACACCATTACGATACTGACCACACCCCAGACTGTCCGCCACTGAGCGCCACCCCACCGACTTCCTGTCCCCTTCCCGCCCAGCTTCCGGCTACTTCCTGGGCGTGGCTCACCTGGGATGGAATACCTGTGCCCCTGCTAGAGCCAGGGGACAGTTAACCCTACCCCCCCCTCCCCCCGGAACCATGACAGGGTAGGATTATTGATTTTTCAATTGCGCAGGTCGTCGATACCTCTTGAGAGCAGAGATGAGAAAGCACAAGTAAGACACAAATCCAAAGGCGTGGATTAAAATCAAACCTTTGGAGAAAGAGCATTTGATCAAGTGCTGGACCTCCACAGGAGGGTAGTGCAGGTGAATGAGTTGCTTTCAGCTAGAAATACTGATGAAAAATAAGTAGTTATTTCAAAACAGCAAGCCAGTGAATGACTTTGTTGTTATTTTCCCTGTACTTTGTGAGTCATTGTGTGAGTTATCTGTAATGCTGTAAACTAGATTATCAAGGCGTTTGCCAATGCTTTGCATTCTCAAAATGCCCCTCTATCCTTGAGACATCTGCAATCAGCCAGCTGCTATAGACTTGGCCAACCGATGCTGTTTGGCAAATAGGAAGGTGGTCTCATTACAGATGGTTTGATTTAACATACCTGCTCAGAAATGTGCATAACTGTTCATTTAGTTAGTGAGATATTAAGGCTGACATTTCAACAGGTTGTGATTTGGGTTTGGAATTACAGTGTGGTAAATTCTGTTGGTTGTTTTTTTTTTTTTTTCCTGGAGCAATTTAAAGTGAAACTGAGACTTTTTGTAAGTTTAATTGTTTCAAACTCCACATACCCACTTTACAAATTGTTCTAACAGTCCACATTCATGTAAATGCATATCTCTTATACTAACAATATATAAAAGATTCCTGCTTGCTTTCTCCCTTCATTTAAACAAAATCTGGGGGGAGAAATCACTTCTTTTACGTGCTTCCTGACAGGAAATTGCTTCAAATTTGAGCTTTTCCCCTAGTCTCCCAGAGTACAGGTGCTCCTTTGCAGAATACCTGTAGTATGTAACTATTTTTGGGAAGGTACTATTGTAAGAGGTTCAAGTAAGCCCTTGTGCGTTGTATAGGAAGACAGCCCTGAATCCCATAATACTGACAAGATATGACCAGAGCTGGATATGGGCAGATCCAGCACTCAGAAACCTGGTTCGTACAATGTTCTGTGTTATCATGTGGCTGTGAAGGATTCACTCCCGACTCATGGCCTTTTCTGCAACCAGGCTGTGCTCACCTAGTAGAAATTTAGCAAGAATCTTCAGGTGTTTGGCCAGGTGCCACACTGTGAGAGCCAGGCTCTAAATCTAAGTGATGGCCCTGACCAGAGCTAGAAAAGCTCTGTGACACTTCTCTTTGTTTCCTAATGGCAAGGCTTCAAACCCCATTTTTCCAGTGTACTGGAATTCCATAGAAAAATGGGACAGGCCAGGTATGCAACCTGTTACTTTTGTACCTTACTGGGCTAAACAGTTTTTAGGTATAATGACTGGGTTTGGTGTTTTTGTAAGGTATATATTTCCTTAATTGTAAAGTTGTACTAAAGCAACAGAGGTATGTTGGATTATAGCATGTAAAAGAATGTGCTGTATCTGAAATTCACGTTGGAGGCCTTAAAAATGCATTACTTGTATATTTACAGCAAAGAAACAGCCTTTCTGCTAATGCCCTGAATGAAATGTGTGCCAGGTCTTCAGGGCATGCTACGTAATGTGGCCCTAAGAAGAAATGTCCTACTTTCCAAGATGAAGAAGTTAAGACAGTGAATTACAGAATTACATGATGAGGAAATAATGAAGGAGACATAAGAACTAATTGTGGAGAGAGATGTCACGAAAGCATTTCTAAACTTGTACACTAGGGCAATAGAAGTGGTGCTAAACTAATTTGCACATGCACATTAAATGTATTAACCATCTTCTTTCCTTATGTAACATATCTAAATAATTAAGATGTGCCCTTTATATAACTAGAAGAACATAGTCCCATAGGCAAAGTTTAAGGAAAGTCTTAGAAAAAAAAGATTTGCTGCCTCTTTAGCTGTAAAAAGGACAGTTTAAGAATTGTTTTATTTATTCCATAATTGTTTAGGCCCCACTTGAGCAAGATGTGTGTTGGAAAAATCCTAATGAAATACATGAGAGTTCCTTTGCTTTTTCTAACCTTAAGTTGGGGTACGGTCATCATTAGTTTTGGGGCACGTACGGTGGATTTGCTGCACTCGCCATGTACACTGAAAGTTCTCTTTTCAAAGGCAGAAATCAGATCTTTGTTCTGTTTTTTAATGTTTTTTGATCTATCTTATATTTTGCAATGAACTGAGGGGCAGGTTGGAAATCAGTTCTGCCCAGGTTACATCTGAAAATAAGTCAGGTAGCCTCACTGCAGCAAATGAGTTTAATTGACATGCAAGTGTGAGCAATCACATCATTGAAGAAATTGAGTGCAGATGATAAGCTACTAGGTTTCAGTTCTGTATGGACCTTTGTGATGAAAATATGCAGCATCCATGGTATGTTTTGGTTTGGGTTTTTTTAAACTTTGTGTCATGACGGTCTTGTGGTATTGCAGTCTTTGTGCTGGAAAGCATCGGAGATATTAAAGGGTTTGTTTTAAGATTAAATCCTGGTTTTCTATGTTAGGAACCATTGAACAGTTGCAAGCAGCAAACTTCTCTGTACCTCCAGTACCAAGCAGAGGTGCTTTGGAGCTCATTTGCAAGACAGCTTTCAGATGCCTAGCACAGCATCACTGTGGAAAAGAGAATATGGTTTCTTACTTATGGCTGCGGTTAAGAATAAATTGGACAAATAATCAAAAGAGCTTTATTTTGTATAGAGTTTTTCTGTTCTCAGAGTTTTAATTTTGGGTTTTGAAGTTCTTCATTAGTAATGTTAAAAGCTAAATAATGCTCTTAAGACATTTTCCAATTGCAGAAGCTGCTGACTTCTGTTTGCAGGTATGCAATGTGATGTTTCAAAGGGCTTTTCTCCCTTCAGTGCCAAATACCTCTTCATTTTGTTTGGCACACAGTAAATATTTATTTTTGTTCTTCTAGAGATAAAGGATTTGCATGCATGGTTTTTAAATTGTTTTGAAACTGTATTTGTTTCGATAATTGGATGCATTTATCCTGTTTTGTTGCTGCTATTTTAAATTTTTTTAATAGGTTGCTGTTGTTCCTCAGTGGGCTCTGTCGTTTAAAGACTTGTTTACTGAAACTAGATTATTAGTCTGAAATATACTACATATTGCATGTTTGCAGTATAAGCTGTGTGGAAGGAAAACTACAAAATTATTCCATCTACAGCACTAATTTCTTGCCAAAATGGGGTGTGTGTTGGGGGTTATTTGTTCCTTTTTTAAACCTATTTCAACACCTGGTATTTACTCAGGAAGCCATCAAGGACTCATGTTGTTCTCAATCTTTCTGTTGCTCCTCGGATGAGTGTGATGGACTGCATTGCATGCCTAGGAAGCTTTATTTCTCGCTAGGTAGAATCACGTGTTGACATCTCTCAGGGAGTCCCATATGCCAAGACACCTGATAAAGTCTTTAATGCCTACCAGATACGTGTCAGACCCAGAACAAATCCTTGCAAACTTTCTCTCCTGTCACTTTGCTATTTTTAATAGCTATCGTAATAGTATGCAGAGAGGAATAGACTACAGAACTGTACGTTCTTTTGTATTCCTTTCAAGAAATAAATAAGTAATGCCATCCAGGCTATGCTATCAGCAGATGTTCAGTGATCCAGCATTATAGTTCTGGAGATACTTTTCATTCCAAAGTAGTTTCATAGTACTTTAGCTACTGAGGAACAAATTGAAAGACACTGAAAGCTATTGGAGGTTTCAGTTCCTAGAAGGCAATGTTTGTGGAATCATACAATGCTTTGAGTTGGAAGGGACCTTAAAGATCATCTAGTTCCAAGACCCCTGCCATGGGCAGGGGCATCTCCCACTAAACCAGGTTTCTCAAAGCCCCATCCAGCCTGGCCTTGAACACCTTCCGGGATGGGGCAGCCACAACTTCTCTGGACAACCTGTTCTGGTGTCTCACCACCCTCACAGTAAAGAATTTCTTCCTAGTATCTAGTCTAAATCTCCCCTCTTTCAGTTTAAAACCATTACACCTTGTCCTATTGCTCCACTCCCTGATCAAGAGTCCCTCCCCATCTCTCCTGTAGCTCCCTTTAGGTACTGAAAGGCTGCAATAAGGTCTCCCCAGAGCCTTCTCTTTTCCAAGCTGAACAACCCCAACTCTCAGCCTGTCCTCATAGGAGAGATGCTCCAGCCCTCTAATCACCTTTGTGGCCCTCCTCTGGACTTCTCCATGTCCTTGATGTGTTGTGGGCCCCAGAGCTTGAGGCAATATGCCAGGGATGGTCTCATGACAGCAGAGTAAATTGTTAGGAAGAGACAGCTAAAAGGGGAGTTAATTTCTGAAATCGTAGACTGACTTTAATGTAACGAGTCGACTTTACCTTCAGTTGTAACCCTAGAAGATGATTTCTAGTCACTAATAAGCAGGATGTCTCTCTATTACGGCATACATCTATTTGTTTAGCTCCTTTGAACTGAAGAACGTTGTTAACTGACTGTTCTTCAGTTTCGGTATCCCCTGACTGAAATAGTCTAATTTGTGTTTCCCACTAATGAAGGAGGAAAGGGACTGACTGATCTGATAACCAGGATTGCAGTCTTTAGATCATGGTTTATGAAGATGTCACATCGGTAGGGACTCTGCGTAGACTCTGAGTCAAGCCCTTCTCTGAATTAGGTAGTGAATCTACCACTGATTTGGTAGAGGACAGCCATTTTGTTTCTTATCCTATAGGCCTCCGGTGGGACCAAGATCCCTTTGGCACAGCCCACACAAAGAGTAAGTGGTTGCTGTGGCCCTGAAGAGCTTCCATTCCAATGAATTTACATCTGATGTTTTGAAGTATGGTAAATGTCTTCAAAAATATTCTTAGATAACTTCTGACAGTTTTACACCCATTTTTTAGTAGTGAGCTTTTTTATTATTATATACTTTTTTTTTTTACATAGATTATGTTAGTATTCCAATTATGTGGTTTTATTTTGTTTGGTTAGTCTGATGTACGTTTTTCTTTTATGGGACTGCAGCTTTGTCTTTCAGGTGCAGTGTGGAGGTACACACTGTCCTTTGTCCTTTCCTAAAGGAAAATACTACCTCCTTTCCCATAAGTTAGTGGGAAGGCTATTTATTGGGATCCATTTTTCACTAGCTCACTTTGTGAATAAGACAAGGTCAGAGTTCTAGCTTTTATTTATTTTAATTTTTAAATTTCATTTCACTAGTTTTCAAAGGAGGAAAATGAATATTTTTTTTCCTGTCTAAATTCAAAGAGTATACTGAGCTTTTAGCACCAGTTCTGCTGCTAATTCTGGTTTAATTGTTTTCCAAGGTTGTGAATTAGTGGAACGATCTCAAATGATATACTGTATGTATGTCTATGTATGTGCACAAACACTTCCAAGTTATTATGGAATACTTTGTCAGCAGATATCAGTCACTAGCTGTACATATAAAATAAAGGGATAACAGATACTTAAAGGCATCCTAATACAACCTTCTATCTGCCACATCAGAGAGTGATCACTGCAAATGGGATTATGCAGCAATATAACAAATGTCTTTCAGGTTCTATCCTCCAGCTGTAATCAAATAGGACAAAGTAGGAAAAACATTCTCTCGTGCATATTTTTTCCCATGTATTCTTTTTGTGTGATTGCTGTTTCACTTTTTTAATGTTTTTTTTTTTTTTTTCAAGCAAAGAATGAAAAATGTGTATGCTTTCTTGAAATGATGTTTAATGTGATGGAATTCAGTATTCTCTTATGTCAGTGTTTCCTGCAGTTCTGCATTAGGGAGGTAAGCTTACATCTATGAGATAACTCTTGTTTTGGCAGCATCTAAACTTACCTATGCATTTTACATTGAACCACTTGTTATAAATATTAAATAAGTAAATTCCAGTGACCAGATTTATGCAGAGTCTGAACTGTCTTTGGGAGTCATCTACACTTGGTGCAATTAGCTTCCTCGTGATTGTTAGTGCAGAAGTTCAGATACATGAATTTGGGTAGAAAAACACAAAACAACTTAGTGTTTGGGGTTTTGGTTGGTTGGTTTTGTTTTTTTTTTTCCCTTTTATTCATTCATTTTACAGTTCTACTGCCTTGCTTTCATACATAAATGTCTTGTTTAGGAAAGGTTTCCCACGCTGTTTACGTCGGGCAATGACAGCAGAAGAGGTTCTGTGTAAGTAACCAGTTTTGCTGTGTATCCAGCACCCAAGGGCTGGTTGTAACCCGTAAAAAACAATGTAGCTGCCCACTCCTTTGGAGTCAGACTGGATTCCACTTCACAGTGATGATAAGCTCAGAAAAACACTGGAACATATTCCAGAAAGGCTTTCATCTCCAAAATGGCTGTCCTGGAGCCACAGGAGAGCAGCACTGTGAAGATACCTGCATTGTTCACTATGCAGCCTTTGAATGGGGAGCTTCATTTCCCAGGCTGTCAATTCAAGCGTTTTACAACTCTAAATTCTAAATTAAAGTCTCCTCCCAGCAATGTATGGCAGATACACACCACTGTACAGCCTGGTGTTACTACAAATCCATCTGCAGGGTGTGAGACAGACCAGTTGTTTGTTTAGAGGAAAGTGTGAAGGGTGGCCTCAGAGTTCCCAGTTATGGATGTGGGAAAGGGAAGAGGAGGAACCTCCCTGCTGTCTTTTTGGAACCTACATGTGGCCTGAGGTGAACCTCTGATGGGCAGGGTGAGGAGGAAGGGCTGAAAGCGAACTTCAGTTTTTGTCAGGTATTTTAAGATTGACTATCAGTTTACATTTTTCTGCCTTTTTAAGTCAAGAAGATGGTACACGAACTGAATACCTGCTCTATTCCATGCTTCTGCTTTATCAGTTGCTGTGCCAAAGCATGAAAATTCCTGCAATGGCGTTACCATTTTGCTAATGGTTCATGCCCTAGTGGATACCCTCCATTGCCCTAAAATATGCAATCATTTAATTGTCATTGCAATCCTATTATATTGCCATTATGGAACGTCTGGTGGGGAAAGCTATGAACATGTTATTAGTGCTGAAAGGGACAATTTACTGAATCTCGCTAAATGCCATCACTTCTCAAAAATGAATCAAAATTACTTTATTATGCATGTCTTTAATATTCTGCTCAGATAATGATTGGGAGCCATTGATCATTTTCTGAGTTGGGATTCTTTGCACAATTTCTAGTCTGTTGCAACAGCAGGAATGCTAAAAACTTCTTGCTTCTTTCTGCATCCCCCCTTTTTCTTAAAAAGACAAAAGGCAGCTCTTGCTGAACTGGAATTGTGAGTATGGATTTTGAAAACTTTTGCGTTTAGTGCCCTGAGTAGCAAGAGTCATGTTGCTGTTCCTAAGTTCTGTACAAGTGAATCTGATCTCAGCTTCCTCCTGGCACTCTCTCACCAATTTTTTTTTTTTTTTGCCTCCGCTTTCCTTGCTTTATTTTCTGCATTAGCTGTGTTGTAAACTATTCAGAGCATAGAATACATCTCAATGAGTGTTTGAAATAACATTGTACTGTGCTCTGTATAACCTCAGTTGAGGTCTCCAATTACTACCAAAGTGCAAATAATTAACTTCCTATGTGTGACTCTTGCACTTGAGGAGGACTGGTTGCATTTGAAGCCCAAGCAGCCTTTCTCTGGGAGAATGTGCTTATCAAGCGAGCTTAAAATTATAGACTATTCCCAGAGATGGTTTGGGGGATTGGTGAAGTTGAACCTCTTATTGATTCTAGAAATTGCATTTCCTTCCATGGTTGGCAAGTAAGGCTGAATGGATTACACCCTCATCTTTGAAATTACTGTGCAAAGAGCTATGGGGAGTCCCAAAGAATATGTCTTTGTGGAACACTATGGAGAGCAACAGGGCCTTCTCCAATGTATTATAAATGTTGGAGAACAAGCTATTTTAACTATAATGAAAGACAGCATTATAGAAGTCCTTTCATATCTTCATAGTTCAATGTCTTTGTAAGTGCGCATAAAACAAACTGAAGAGTATTACATGCAAATTATGATTAATAATTTGAGCTTGGGGAGCATTAAAAATCTTAAGGTGTGATAACTGAGAACTGTATCAGTATTAAGAATGCAGATGTATGCTCATGCTGCAAATGTGTCTCCAAGCAAAGGAAGAGTATTTTCTTGTGACTTTTTCCTCTTTTTAATGCATGTGGTATGTTTATCCATTTCATGTGGATTTTGCAAATATATTTTTTTATTCTAGCTTTTTTTCATGGTAATTTCAAATTTGTAGTTCTGGGCCAGCTGACACAACACAAATAGAATTATTACAATACAACTTAGTTTGGAAAAGAGGTTTTGAAAAGCAATTTTGAATTGGCTTGTGGCAATTCTCTTGTACATAAACTCATTTTAACTGCATAAAAACTACTATATTGCACCTAGAAAATGCAGTGAATGTGCATTTAGATGTTATGAATAACTGCAGTTAAGTAGAAATGAAACTGAAATAAATCTGAATTTTATTTGCACTTTCCCTTCATTTTAATGCCACTCAAGCTGCTGCTACCTTTTTCCTTTTTTTTTTTTCCTCAGAGTAACATAGCTGTTAAGGATAAACAGGGCGTATGTGTTTATATGTGAAATGCTAAAGTGCTGTTGGCCTACATGTAATGTGGTTTATAACCACAGAGGCTACGCAATGAAATTTTGACTGCTGGACATCATTTTCAAGTTGTTTGTTCCTGTCATGGAAATGCATTGCAACTAATAGAAGATATGGCACAGAAACCTCAGTAACCACTTCAAAATTCAAGATTTCTGTGAATTATAAGTGATACTTATGTCTTGGCAATCAAGATGTTGTTAAAAGATAACTGTGATGAGGATTCACCCAAGGACTTGTTTCTGCAGATACTAAATGTTTTCTTGCATTGTGCTCACAGCATGCCAGAACCTTTGGCTTTCTGCTGTGACGATAAATGGTCCAGGCAGTGAAACCATGTAAATAACCACAATGCCTCTGGAGAACCACAAATAACTGTGGAGAAAAATTTTAAAAGATTTGAAAGATTTAGTCAGCTTTGTCTCATTTTTGAACATGACTCACCTGCTTAGGAATCTCAGTCCTCAGTAAGCTAATGTGTTTTGTCTGCCAATGTAGTCAACAGCTTCTGAAAATTTTACCATCAAATTTTGGGTTACTGAAGGTTTCCTCAATTTAGCAGGCTGTAATGGCTTTTATTGTTTTCCCTGCTGATCTTTTCTTTGTGTTGCCAACTCATTCATACCTAAACTTTTTGGACCATTTCTCTTCTGTCAACTCTCAACTTTTGTCATATTACCACCATGCACAATTACCATCAAAGTGTAATTGGAAATGCTGAAAAAAGGAAGTATGAGCCTGTACATTGCCTGCCTGGCTTCTGCCAGCAACTAACAAACAAGCCCTCTATCCTGAACACAGTGATGTGCTGAAAAAAAAAAATCCAAATTGTGAACACAAATACTCTTAGTAAAGCCATTGTGTAACCGAGTGGTTTGATTGATCATACTCTCTTCCACAGTGCTAACGCACACCTGAGAAAGTGTGACACAGCCCAGCTTGTCCTTCCCTTGTGCCGTGCCAGCCATGATGACCGTGCCTGGCTAATCCCTGTCTGGTGCCTGGGATCACTCTGTAGAGGCTGCCCGCTACTCCCCCAGGCTGGATGCTACCTGCTCAGCCCTGGTGTTGGGCAGGCCTGTGAGACCATTGCCTCTGCTCTGAGAAAATAGCTTGAGTCTTTGCATTGAGCAGTAAAACTTGGTGCCTTTGGGCACGTTACAAGTCTTGGGACCCAAAAGAGGTGCTTCTAATCCCTGCTGTGGTAGCTGGGCTGGTTTCACTGCACTGCTGAGTGTGCTGGGAGGCCAGGGTGTCACAGCCCTGAAGTGGATATAGTCTGGATGTAGTCTTGCTGCCTTTGCTTCAGGGCTCAGAGCTCCAACAGGCACAGCAGTTTGTGTACCAGTTCCTAGGCTCTGCTTCTCTCAGATCATACTGAGCTTCTGGGAAGCCTCTGAGGAACTTAAGGATGCCTGCGGCTGCTGGATGAGGCTAAGCAGATAAATAGGGGTAGCTCTGGCAGCTTCTAATGAACTCTGCCAGCTGTCCTCCATCGCAGGGTGCCTGCAGCCTCTGCTCCAGCTGCCCTCTCTGATTACAGAAGGTCAAGCACCCTGGGCAGCCATTGCTTGGAGACTGGCTGGGCCTCAGTCTGCTTGGTGAGTGATTGCCTCTACATCCATGGTTTCTTTGTGCCCTAATGCTGTGGTGTGGTACCAAAGTTGTGGGCTTCCTCCTACAGCTGCTGCTGTGACACTCATCTCGTGGTAGGATTATGGGCATGATATAGTAAAAAGAAAATTTTTGCTTCATCTCACTTGATTTGACATAGCAGAAAAAAAGTAAAATATTGGTGTTTTGAGTATCCTTACCCCTGCTATGAAAAGGAAAGCATAATCATATTTGCACCGTATTTTCCTCTCTGTTTTAGAAATGGTAAGTCTGAGAAATGGTTTGAGTAGCCAAACACTTGTTTAGTGTTTAGTGGTTGAAATTTAAAACAGAGTCAACAGCTAAGTCAAGCTCATTTAGATACCATCCTATTTTGCCACCAAATCTTTTTGGTGTATTTTCTCTCACTGCATTTCTCATTCATGCTAGTGAGTCACGTTAGTGTCTGCAGAAACCACACTAAGATGAGATTGAGCATTCTCCCAGTGATACCGTATCATCCTTGCTCTCCACAGGCTTGGTAGGGAGCTTGACCGGCCTTGAGGCCTGCTTCCAGGAGATGGCTTCCTGAAGCTCCATTCTTCCTTGATTCTTCCTTGGCTGAGGGGTAGCAGCAACCCTTCTAATGGCCAGATGGCTGTGCCTAATTGGTTTTATGTTTGATGGTCTCTGTGTAGGACAATGGTGGGGTTTATATAGACAGTAGTAACAAGGGATTATTCTGTACAGCCTGAGGTATTTCTGAGTAAGGTAGTGGTGTGGTGCAGAGAGGCCTGGCATGGTGGCTATGGCTTTGCAAGATGTGGTGTAGAGGGCCACAGACATGGGATGATAAAAGACAAGGGCACTGGAAACCCAAAGACTATAAACAGTTGAAGAAATGCAAGCATAGAGCTGGACAAAGCCCATTTACGTGTAAGAAAGAGAGGAAAAAGCAAGTACCTAACCAAGGTAAAACACCCTGTCTGTGTATCATGCAGTTGCAGATTGAAGAAGAAAGAGCAAGGTTTTAATAGTGTGTTAGAAAGCATAAAAAATAGTTCCACGTGAATCCAGAAAGAAGAATGTAGAAGGGGAAGAAACCCCTTCAACATTACACTCTTTCCAGTGAGGAAGTTGGGACACTGATGATTCCGAATGAGGAAGACTGATGCCTTCAACCTTAGCATCCAGAGGGGTGGTAGAAGGGGGCAAGATTAGCACTTGGAAAACGCTAGATTTTAGTATTGTACGCATAACAGTTGCAACTGTATTATTATTGGGACTGTGTTTCTGTAATAGTAGTCTCTTTTTTTCTTTGTATGATTAAATCTGGACTAATAATGATTCTTTGATTAGACTGTTAATATTTCAATTATAGTACTAGCCAATCATTGGCCAGACATATAAGATGTTTTTATTTTTGCCCATAACAAGATTTCAAGTATAACTTGGTCTCTCTTGAATTTACAATGGCACAAACAATAATAATAAAAAAAAAAACATAGATCTGTCTTCTGGCATGGAGATCAACTAGATTCAGGAGTTATCCCACAGTGTTCCTCCTCCTTTTCTTTCTTAACTTTTAACTTGTTTTAGCATGCCCACCTCCCCTTTTTCCCTTCTTGAATTATGTATCTAAATGACTGAGGATTAGCATAGCCTGGAAAATTTTTAATTCATGCCCTAATTAATGAATGTAATGTAATGTACACCTGTGGTGATAATAACTTTATTAGCATTGAAACTGTAGACATCAAAGCATTGTATCAGGCAAAACCATCTATTCCTAATTTAATGGAATCACAATTAAAGTGTGTTTCGTTGGAGTGAAATCACACCATAACTGGAATTCTACATGGTGACAGAAATCCTTCCATCCTAAACTGAAGATTAATAATATGGTAGGGTTTTCTGTTCAGTGTGGTAACTGAAGCATTAGGTTGCAATACAAGTTTAACATCAGGGAGCGTTTTATGTATTCACTCCTTTAACACCTGTCAAGTGTCTTAAGAGGTAAATACATTAACATTATTTTTGCTTTATAAATAAGCTTGGAACAGTGTTCTTACCTTAATGTGAACACTTTCAATAAAGAGAAAATGCTGCAGGTTTCAGAGCAATAATTCATTTCCTCTGTGGATAAACTGAGGCTAAAGGCAAAGTAGTTGGTCCCTATCTAGTATTGTAAGTACATTACCTGTTTTCTTTTAAAACTGAAAACCTTTCTGTTAGACTACAAGTAGCGTTGAGATTTCTTTCCTGCACCTTCATTTGTTTCTTTTCCAAATTCCTCTCATGTTAATCCTACTTTATAATAATTTGTTAGAGAATTTTTGATTGCTTCTCCCCAAAGTTTGTTGGGAAGTTTGTTCTTACAGAAAAAAAAGTATGTTGGAGACTTATTTTAGAAAGTCTGGATGTGCTTACTTTAGCAAAATTCTTCATCATTTCATTGCTCTTTCTAAGAACCATGAAGAAAACTAGTCTCGTTCAATATTGCCTGTTCAAGCAGTGTCTTGTAGGCATGACAACAAGAATATGTTGCTGGGGAGTTGAATGCAGCTGGTTTTGGAACTCATCCATCTCTTGAGACAGGGGTGGAGGAGTGAGGGAGAGGTAACAATAAATTTGTTGTAAGACAAATATAAGATGAACATTCCCATAAGAAGGATAGCAGCCAATCAGGNTGGAAAAGCTGCAGTTTCCTGGTGCAGTAGGGTTAGCTTTTATAGTTACAAAATTTAGGAGAGAGTGATATCCTTTCCATACAACTTTCAGAGTGCCTTCTAAAACCTTTATTGCTGTAATCTTTCA
>VXBJ01008285.1:614686-650440 GCA_013400055.1 Nycticryphes semicollaris
GGGGGGTGGGTGGGTGTTGTTCACTATTTTGGGGTACTGGGTATTACACGTGGCAACTCTTCACCTGTGCTCTGGTGTTAAGGATTACAAACAGTAAGTGCTTTTTTTTAATGTCCCTAGTGTGACCCAATACACTTACTGTGATCCTGCCTATCTCTTTGCTTGTTGTCTTGCACAATTTTAATGCTGTTTCTCCAGTATTATCCTGCAGTCTCATTTTCTGGTGACTTTTGATTTTTATAGGTTAAAAAATACCTCAGGGATTTTATATATATATAATGTATATTTTTAAGAGCTATTTTTATAACCAGAGTAGTTTTTTCTCTTTTTTCAGTGCTTGCTTTTTCAAAAAGAATAGCAAATCTACTGTGTCTGAGAGGTGATATGCCTATTTTGCTCATAAAGTTTAGCTGCTATTTCCTTAGGAATATCCTGATGATACATATGGTGTGTATGAACAAGGTGCCCTTTCTGTATTTCCTTTTATTCCTTTCTTCCCAAAGGCTTCATGTTCCTAAAATTTTAATGTAGAAACATTTTTTTTGTTTTAAATCTGTCTTATTCTCAGATGATCCATAACTCCGTTTTATTCAATCATTAAATTATAAGGTGCCACCTTGTTATTTCTGTCATTTCCTCACTGATCCACAAATGCATGTCCTGAAAGAGAACTTCAATTTTAAAGTCTTCTAAAAATATTCCTTCCTGGGATCTGTTGCTACAGATTGTGTCTGACGTGAACTGCTGCTGTTACTCATTTGCTCCCTTTCGAAGTGATTGCAGGAGCAGAACCTCTCAGCTGCGTGCTCTCTGGAGGTATGCACAATGCAGACACAGCTCTCGCTGAGTGGGCCAGGGTTGGACAAATTCCAGCCTGCAGGTGCAGAAGGACTGATGTCTGAATAGATCCTTAGAGGGGAAATAAATGACACCTTCGTAACCCAACTGCTATTTTCTGGAGTAATACTAAGTTTTCCATCTTAAATCATATGGGATTCGGGCAGGTTAAATACATTCTAAGGGGAAATAGAAATTTTTTACCCATGCTACACTTTTCTAAAGCATGTTCTACAAAACAATGAAACACGTAGCAGTATAATGATTTTTCAGAAGCTTTTTCAAAAATAGTCCCAGGCAATGAGAATGTCCAACTTCAAAACATAGTACTGGAATGTTCGTGGGGGAAGCAATGCGATTTCCAATGGGATCTGTGAATTTAGGCCTATGCTGTGCTATGAGGAGTCTGTAACTTCAGTGGGCTCACCTGAATTATCTAATTCAGGGTAAACTGGTAAGGAGCATGAGGCAATCTGGATTGGTAATTGTCTCTGCAGCCCAGCCTACGGAAAGACTGAGGATGAGATAGAGATGGCATCCCAAGTTAAAACACAAGCTGTGCTGTGCTTGCTGCTATTTTAAGTTAGATTGTGTGACATAGTTTAAGAGAAAATTTGTTTGGGTTGTTTTTTCATGGTAGAGATATTTTCTAGCATGTTCTCCACTTACGTAACACTCTTCAGATTCATTTCTGTATCTCACTTTAATTATTTTAAAAATATTTTGGCAATAGTTTAGAAGGAGCTGACAAAGAAGAACTCAATGAATCGGGCAATATATTACTGACAACTTTATCCCCATTGAATATGAGTGTTGGTGACAAGGCAGACTGGCTGTAATGCATTGTTTTCAGGTAATATGTATGTCTTTAACTTGTGTCCTTCGTTTTTGAAGCTGTATGGTCATTGTGTCTTGAGTTAAGGAAGAAACAAAAGGTTGTTTAGCGGTGACAACTCTGACTTGATTAACAACTGGGGCTGTAAAGGCAAGGTCGTTCCAAAAGATAATCAAGATGTCTTTATGTTGTTACATTCATGATGCTAGTCCTTTGTATGTAAAGCCTGGAAGCTTGATGATAATGCATAAAAATAATGGTTATCAGTGACAGTACATTTTAAGAAAATTTCTATACTTAGTGATCTCTAGAATATAAATTATTTGTACACTTTTCATGTTTCTGCTAAAATAATATTTGCACAATTGTTTAACCTATCTTTACTCTTTTACAGCTATAAAGCAGCAAATGCCTCATTTCTCTTCTGTTTCTGATGGCTTCCTTTAGCTTTTATGTTATTTATTTAAATAAAAAAAACCTCATAAGGGATAAGGGCTGCATTAAAATTAAAGAACTGCTTTTCTTGATTTGTCCTTTAGTGACTATGGAGAAAGGTGTCAGGACTATCCATTTGTGATAAACACTGCCATAGATGATCCCCTAATTCGGGACCTGACAAGGGAGAAGCAGCCTTGATGATGAGGAGGCAAAGCCCCAATTCAGTCAAGGCCTTTCATGTATAAACATGGTAAACGAATTTTAAGCTGGTGTTCATTATGCCTGTGTGTCATAAATGAAATGTCTCCTCACCCCGCTCACTTCCCCTCCAAGTCAAGTTCCTTCATTTACTAGCAAATAACCACATTATTTCTTCATGTATTTTATACTTACCTATGTATACATACTTCTCTCTGTGTGCACATTTATACACGTGTATGTGTATACATGTATACACACATAAAAAAGGATGATTATATACAATATAGAAAATTGATATATATACTCACATACATATTTTTAAGAAACAATATTTTTGGCCTCCTTTTAGTGAGCTAAGCAAGACAAATGTGTATTCCCAATATTTATTGCTGGGAATAATGACCTAAACTATTTTCTTGTTAAAGTTCAGATAGCTTCATTATTATACAGTTACCTCAGAGCAACTCTGAAGAATTTTTTTGTATAATATGTACTTATCAAAAGCAGCATTATCTGTGTTGTAAGTACAGTATGCATACTGCTTTTAGATGGCAAAAGAATTAAAGCTAGTAAAAAAGTAGAGATAAGTAAAAAAAATTACTTTGCCACTTCATCACTGTATTCGTGACCTGTCTAACTCAGAAGTTCTCCGATTCATAAAATGTTAACTCATAACTTGTGCACTTAGGAGGAAACTAGTTAGCTAACCAACAGCAAAAGTGCTCATCCCTCCTCCATCACAGTGCGGGTGTCCCCTGTATCAAACTGGGAAGCGGGGAAGCCTCAGCAGTCCAGTCCAGATCAGCTTAGAAATATTTTGGGGTAAAATTACTTATTTACACCTTCCAGCTTGGAAATTTTGTCTGTGTCATTTTCATGAGATAGTGGATTCTGAAGAAATCCACTTCCTGCACATCACCCTCGCACATCCACATCAATATGCGTCGGTGCTGGCTGGAGGGGACAGCGTGCTGCTGGCGACGGTGCCTGTACAGTCACCTTTAGCCCTTTCTGGCTATCACAGCTGAACTCTGTGTTGCCCTTAGTTTGACTGATCACAGCATCCATGAGGCCTTAGTGAGAGCTGTGCATTAGCCAAAACCTGAGCAGCAGCTGAATGAATAGTCACAACTTGGCCTTTATTAATCTTGTTTCAAAATTAGCGTGCAAGTTACTATATGTGGTTAATGTACATCTAAGGGGTTTTCTGTAAGCCTAAGAAGTTGTACAGTTTTAGACTTTTTGGAAACTCTGAGGTTCTTCTATAATTAACTATCTGATGAAGCAAATGTAACTTTGACATTTGATATTGTATGGTTTTGTAACTTATTGAAGAATGTACTCTTTATGCATTAGGAAGAAGGCTGTGCCAACGGATCTAATTAAGAGGAGAGCTGGTTTATACTGTGACATTAGAGGCTAGAAATAGGACTGCAGCATATGGTAATTAATGCGTTGATGGCTTTTCCTAAACAAATTTGGGTCTATGGTGAACTTTGAATATAGTCCAGCCTTATTGTTTGACAGAACTTTAAATATACACCTGTGTCACGATGGCATTCAGCTGAGATGTGACAGTGTAAAAAATATTGACTCTACTTGTATTAATGCTGTACTGAAATGTACTTTGCACAAGAACTGTTTGAAATTAGTTCAGTTTGCTACCCCACTGTAACATATGACATTTTTCTAATTAGGGCAATGTTTAATTTACTGTCTCATGGCTTTCTGAATAAATATAAATTGTCATACTAAAGTGACAGGTGTAAAACCCTGGGTAGCTGTGTTAGAGAGGTTAATTTGCTCTTAATCAAATCAGTTCTGCTTCACTTTCTCATGGGGAGTGAGAGATAATAGGCCTGTTTAACTGGAGATTAGGCAGCCTTTTTCCTGGAATTCCCAAAGGGTTCACCTGAGGCTTATTGTGTCGTATTCTCTATAAAGATATTTGAATACATGAACATTTAAAGATGTGCTACATCTACTCACAAGGGTATTTCATTGCCCACTTTTGGTTTAGCAGTACTGAGAGGGGACCTAAGGCTAGAAGAGCTGTAGGGATGTGATCTTGTGGAGAGCTGCAATACACCACTCAAGAAGGGTCCCATCCCTGCTCAGTGAGAGATTGTTCTCAGGTTTGGAGGGGGGAAAAAAGAAAGAGGGACAGATACCTTCCTTATTTAGCTGAAAAGGAAGACAAGGTTCTCAGCCAATTGTTATATTTTTCAGTGAGAAAGGTGTCAATATGCACTGTTCTGAGAGCTGATAAAGGAGAAAACCAGAAAAAAAGAGTAAGAAACATAACTGAAGGTACCTGCCAATTTACTGGGAGTGAGAGCAACGTAGGGATGCATCAAGGGACTGTGTAAGCATAAATAAGTTTAGTTTGTAGGATCGATAGGTGGAGGCTTTGTGCCGGAAGGCCTATTGCTGCAGCGCTCGGAAGGATTTGATGAGAAGGGGCAGTCCCTGGTGAGACAACGTGGGCATCCTGCCATGAGGGGTGTGGGAGGAGAGCTGTAGAATGTGAAAAACACTCAACATACTTGGAAGGAAAGAACAGGCAGTGGAAGTCGTGTGCTAAGAGCAATCTAGAGTGTACAGGAATATCTAAGGTTATGGATAAGAACTATGGAAATTTTGTTTATCTGCTACATCTCGGATAAGAGTTTGGCACAGAATTCAGGGACAAGCTGGCATTATTGCCATGATTTTCAGTGTAAATAACTTTAATTACAAAATAGAAGTGATATAAAGTGGCCTTTAGCCTACTTTAAAGTTGTGACACTTCCATATACATTTGTTTTTAAAGAGTCCCATTTTGTCTTTTTGCTAGCAGTGTGAAAAAATGAAATAACCATCCCTGCATGGGAATCTGTATGCACAGGAGAAGCCAGAAGCACCAGCCTTGACAACTCCTTGTGCCTGGCAAGTGCAGCAGGCGAGGTTGTGCTACTGGTCTTGCACAGCCTGAAGAGATGAGGAAAGGTCTTTTCTTCATTCTGCCTCACCATCTGGGAAAACTCCCCTAAATAGCACTAACTTCAGTGGGATGTAAAGGTAAACATGAGAGATTTGGGTCTGGAATTGCTACACTGGGAAAGAAAGTTACATCTTGACTGGATCCGTACATAGCTGAAAACCAGGAGAAGTTGATAGAACATGAAAAGTTCTAAGCAAACTTCTCACTAAGTTATTACACATGAAGAAAAGCCATCTTCTCTAATAATTTAGGAGATAGGAAATTAACTTTTATTTTTTTTTTTCCAGTCCCTGGACATAGATGAATGCTGCAGTAAATTAAGTTTCATTTTTGTTTGTGTTTGCCTTTTATTCCTGGGTTATAACATGCAAAGGCAGACTTATTTTCTGTTTATTTGAATGAGTTTCGTGTAAGCCAAATACTCAGAGAAATGGACTTTTTTTTTTTTAAATAACATATATTACATGTAAAACAAGCAAATTCTCTGACATGTTTAGAGTCCTATATTCTGGATGTGCTGGGCAAAATAAGAAGGATAGATACTATCGCTCTTCTATTATTTATGGACTATAAAGTCTTTACAGTGGCATTGACAAAGGGTTTATAGTCAGTACACAAGCTGGTTATACCATAAATTGTAATGTTATATGATAAACTGGAAGTTTATAGCAGTAGTAGATATCAAAGAAAAAAATGAATTTTGGTTTGAAATGATCTATCATGGGATGGAGTTGCTACACGTTTAAATATTCAACCGTTTTTGTCTTCATTTATTTTGAAGTTACTGATAATTCATGTGCTACAGAACAAGGATTTATAGGTTTATTTAGAGACTGCTGTGGGGGAAGGTAGGAATAGACCCTTTAAACTCAAGAACAACACATTCTGATGCGGTAGCTGAGAAACACTGATGCAATTAAATTGATTCAAGTCTTTGGTTTCCAGCTCTAGAGATGGCAAACATTATATTGCTAAATATTTGGTCTGTTGCTACAGGGCTCCCAACAATGCAATAAAATAGTTGGATTACTATTTCTAGGAATGTAAATGGAAACTACTTACAGCAAAAATGTCTTAAACATAATTTAATTGCTTTGAGTTTACATAAAAACTAAAAGCAGTAAAATGTCAACAAATGTTAATTCCTCTTCCTTTGTGAGTTTCATTCCTTCCTTTAGCTAATGATCCTGTAAACAAAAACCAAAATATCTTAGTGTTTACTTACAACACTTTTAATTTCATTTAAAAATATCTCCTTGTAATTTTCCCTATTGTAAAGAATTACTATGTA
Organism: Nycticryphes semicollaris; assembly: GCA_013400055.1. Taxonomy (NCBI): domain Eukaryota; kingdom Metazoa; phylum Chordata; class Aves; order Charadriiformes; family Rostratulidae; genus Nycticryphes; species Nycticryphes semicollaris. The sequence goes on from VXBJ01008285.1 coordinate 621,272, forward strand.
TTAAGTTCTTATTCTTTATTTAAAATTCATAATTTCTCACAGTTCTTTTCTCCTTCAAAGCATTTTTGGTGTTGATATTTTGGTGTACGTTACAAATGGAATGACTCTACAAACTTAACTTGCAGGTAAATTTAGGGTTTTTGCAACCTTTTAGAATGAACTTAAAATACAAATTGTACCATAAGAATTGTCAAGCTATGAAAAATCCTCTGCCATCTTAATTTGTAATATGCTCAAGTCTGAGGTAAATCCAAGATTTGGCGATGCTTAAGAGTAGACAAAAAAAGAGAGAACGGAAAAACCCCTTTTATATAAATGACTATTGATGATTATTTTTTTTTTTTTTTACTGGTGATTACTAAGGTGTTGATAAGACCTAAATTCACCAGATGAAGCAAACCAAAAGAAATCCTCTGTGTTTGGCAATAGGGAGACTTGACCCAGGTGGTTCTGGTGAGAGCACAGAATCCAAACAGACAGAACAGGATGACAGGGGACTGAAGAAGACAGCAAGCTGTTAGTCCAGTGCCATGGAGCAGCTGTGCTCCAGGGCTCAGGGCCAACCCCAGCCCCTCATGACCTTAATCTCTCTATGCCCTGACCTAGATGAAGGGAGCTGGCAACGTGGGCTTTTCTGTTCCTCTCCTTTCATGAAGGGTGTCCCCACTGTGATGGCTTCAATGCTTCCAAACCAGCCCCTGAGCCCCCATAGCCCACCTCTGGTAGTTTTAAATGTCACCCAGAGCAAATTTCAGCTCAAGATGGTTAGGGACAGTTAGTGGTGGCTCCTAACTTCATCAAAGTTTTCATTGCTCTCTCTTAGTTTCTACAAAAGAGAAGTCTTTCTCTGCTTTGAATATCTTCTGAGGGCCCCCATTCTTCTTTGTAGCTGACATGTTCTTCAGAGATGAGAGTATATATGTTATTAAGGGAGAGAGGCTTTAAAGCCTCTTCAACAGTCAGCACAACGGCATGAGAAATTATGTTCAGGGAGCAAAATATGAGCAATATTTCAGTCTCTCCCTATTGCCAGGGGCCCAGGTAATGTCTGAGTGTATGCACAGCGCGTATATGGCTTGCTTCCAAGTTCTGCTTCAGTGTGACTAGATAATGAATATGTATGAAAGTGGAAATGGGGGGGAGGGAGTGGGGGGGTGGATTGTGTTTTGTTTTGTGTTCAAAAGAAATATTTTTTGTTTCTGGAAAAAAAAAAAAAAAACCAAAAAACTGCTGCCTTCCCTTGAAGTACAAGTCTTGCATTGTGTATGTTGTTAAAGTACAATGCTAAGGATGAAAAGATGTATCTCCCCAAGCCATTTCTTGAGTTGTTTTTCATGCAACATAACAGGTTTCAATCGAACCATGTAGCAGTCAAGTGGTCTTGTTTACTTTAGTTATGCCAGAGGAATTCTTTGAAGAAATTAAAAAAACCCAACAAACATTTTGGGGTTAGACTCTCAGCTTGTTTCAGCCTTCTGTGGTCTTTGACACTGCTGCAAAGGGAGTGAAAAATGGGGATTGGTAGCATTTCCCCGTTTGCATTGGTGTAAACAAACACGTATCCTAAGACCCTGTTTGATTTTTGACATCTGCTTCCTCTCTGCAACTGATGTTTTGAATATGAAACAGTTCCAAAGGAATTTCAAATAGCAGAGCTTTATGGGTGCTTTGGCCACTGTTCCACCCCACAAACCCAAATAAAAGTTGACATTAGCATCTACAAGACAGGTTCTTTCAAGATGGGCATGTATGTCAGTCTTTATGGTTGCCACCACAAATCAGCACGGAATATTCACATGGGGACGAATTTATCACCTAGCTGGAATACTTGTAGTTAATTGTAGGCAGCTGCTCTTCCCTTAGATAGTCATAAAGACTGATATATCAAGAGATTTTCTGTGGCCCTGTTCAAGCTTTATCCCAAATCGTCCTCAAAGCCCAGCAAGCTTTAATGAGCTTTGATTGCTCTGAGCAGCCTCACCTGTCCCTCTTCCCGTGGCTCAGGAGCCCTATTTAAGATCAGGTCAACCTGAGACATGGTTTGTTCCACCCTGTCATCTACTGAGTGCTGGCCTGTCACCTGGCCCTGCCACATGGTACATGCTCAGTTATTACAAGACTGTGCTTGGTGGTGCAGAGTCCACCTTTGGGAGCAGACCCACTCCCGGTAACTTTGCAGTTGGCATTCATGGCAGAGTAGGAATTGAGCTGCAGAAGAATTGTATGGCTCTTGTGTAGCTTGCCATATTTGACTTCTTCCATGTTTATTATGATGGGTATTGATTGTAGGTTTCAAATGTCTTTACAGGGTAGTCTATTTTTGTTTGTTCTACTGAAGTTGCTACCTTCTTTGTCTAAAAAGCTGCATAATTTATTCGCAGCTTAAAATGGCTCACTTGATACTGCACAGAGAATGACATTTTCAGTTTATCAAAATAATACTGACAAATAAAAAAAGCAGGGGACAGGGAGGAGCCAGAGATATGTTTATGTGCCAGTGGCTTCTGTTTGTGCCTGGCAGGTAAAGCGACTGAATAGTTAAATTACTGTTGTGCTCCTATATGAGGTCTCCGTTGATTTCTATGAAATACTTTGAAGTTGTTCCTACCTCATAACATCTATAACAAATAGTCATTGGACCACATATTTTTGAGGATTTACGGGCTATTCATGATGCATTCAAGCATGAATATGATATCCACCCTTTTAATATGAACAATTATTTGGGTCATAATTGTTCCATTTTAATTTCCTGAGCAGAGTACAATCTTGTAAGAACAATACCTGTATGAAACTATCAGTATCTAGAGTGAACAACTAAAAACCTATTGAAGCTTTCAGTTGCTGTGATAGGCATTAACTTGTAGTTGTCAGTGAACCTGATCTGTGAAATTTCAGTTTTAATTCTGTGGGCCTATGCTCTCCCTTGCTGGTGGAAGACGCTCATTTAAATTGGTGCAAGGAACAATGTCATTACAGGTCTTTAAAAGAAAAAAAGAAGAAAGCTGCTTAGCTTTTGACTCTGAATGCAACCTTGGTCTTTTTTCTGCTCTCCAAGTAGTTTCAACAGCACATGGGATGCCTGTGTAGAGTTAGCTGTCACTCTGTCACTCCAGCCAGGCACACTGCCTAATGATCTTGAAGGATATGGATATTTTGGCTGTGAAACAAAACTGCCTATTATGCAAAGTAAGATAACCCAAATCTTTATCTTCCCAGTATATGCTTACGGAAACGCCAGTTTTAAGTACGGGTATTTTTAGCTTCTGTACAATGCTTTGGTATCTGGTAGTTTGCTCAGGCAATCACATACAGATTTTCTAGATAGCTGAACGTACCTCCAAGTCTGGACTATTAAAGCTGGCTGGTGTCTAGTCCTAGTCATGAATATTTTTTGTAATAAATGTTGTAAAGTTCAACTAAATTAGTTTCTTTTTTGGGAGTGCAAAAATGTGAGCCTGTATTAAATCTCAAAGTGAGGTGGTGAGATACTGTCTTATACTCTTATCATATGTGAAGCTTGTCTAGAGTATGGTCTCTTTGGAAAGAAGAGAAAAGGTTAATGGATTTGAGCTGCAGAAGAATTGTATGGCTCTTGTGTAGCTTGCCATATTTGACTTCTTCCATGTATATTATGATGGGTATTGTAGGTTTCCAATGTTTTTACAGGGTAGTCTATTTTTGTTTGTTCTACTGAAGTTGCTACCTTCTTTGTCTAAAAAGCTGCATAATTTATCTGCTTCTGCTTGTGGAAGCCTTGAGCTCATGCATGAGTTCTACTGCTCTGGAGTGCATCATCCCACAACGTGTTGCAGCAACCCTTTCAGTTGTGCATAGCAAGAAGCATGAGCCTCTGCAGCTGCACAGAGGGCACTGCAGAGATATTCTCCTGCTTCCCATTCCTCACTTTCTAAGAGCTGTCTTGACACACTACTTGAGCTTTTAACTATGCAGTTATACTGTTAAAGAGAAATATGGATTGTGATTCACATTTGAGGTGTTCATATTTTGTTTACAAAATCTCATATCTTTTGATTCAAGTCTAGACCTGTACACACTTGGAGTATAAGCAGAATTTAGCACTGGAAAGAAAACATCCCTTTAGTTTGCATTTTAAAACTAGAGTAAATGTTTGCTAAAGATATGTGCATGTTATACCTTAAATGCATACACTTCCTCGTAAGTCTTCCAGTAGCAATTGCGGCTTGCGTAGCTCAAAGCTAGTTTTGCAACAAAATCTTCCAAGTATGGTATTAAAAAAAAAATGCTTACAGGCAGAAATTAATCCTGTCTGTGGAAGGTCCTGCATACAACTTAAGCGTTCCATTAACAGCTCAAGTGATCCTCCCAAGTTGGAGGTAATGTCACACCAACAGAGAAGTAATACATCGAGAACAGCGTAATCACTAAAAAGAGACAAAAGCCTGAGCAGCTAATTGGTTTGGAACATTGCAAAAGCGCTGTGGCAAGCCAGCACACAGAGCTTAGGAACTATAGGACCCCTGTTCACTATAACCATCCAAACCTGATTTCAAGACATTCATTTAAACATTTTCTTTTCAAAAAGTTTTGGGCTTTTTTTTTCTTTCCTTTCCCCCCAGCCATTTATTCTCTACAGTGCCCCTCTTTCCTTCCTGAAATTCCAAATGAATCCATGCAATAACAGGCAAATGGAAGGCACGCTTGTTCTTCAGCACTATGGTATACACAGAGAAATGTATTTGTAGAGAAGAAACTTTCTACCAGGTTTGTCAACACACACATAGCTCTTGCTCAGGCTCTGTGTAAGTGAATAAATGATTCATCTCAATGAATCGTAATGGGCTTATAGTATGGATAAGGTGGTTCTGAGTATAGATACAGGTGGTTTCTGACCTTTTATCTATGTAATATGATGTTGAAGAGATCCAGCCTAATCCTTAAGTACGAGTGGCAGCACAGTGGGAAGCTCTGTACTAGCTGTGACTAGCAGAGTAGGAAAGTTAGCATGCCACAGAGGCTGGGTGGTCTCTGGATCTAAAGGCAGCACACTGAATCAGGTTGCTGAATTCTAGATAGTTCTGCACTATTTATCCCACGCAGTTGATTTGCCATCTTGGTTTTGTGGTATATTCTTAAAGTTTGTGCGTTACTTCTCTAAACAGTTGGACTGTCGAGGAATACTTGCAGCACAGATATGTGCTGGTCAGCCTGTTGTAGGAATCCTTTGAGTTCTATTTGATATCTGACCCACAATTATCTTTCTAGCATGTTTGGTAAGAAGTAGCTGAAAGTATGAGATTACAGATATGTATAGACCTGACACTACTGTAATTGAGATGTACTGGATTGCTTAAAGAAATTTTAGCAAATAAGCTGAAGTTTTTAACTGGTATAACACAAGTGTATAGTGTTTTCTTACAATGTCTGCATTTGCATGTTACGCAACCTTAGTTAAAAGCCCCGCAGTCTTCATGTTTTCAGGTTTTACTTAGAGAGAAATATTCCTCTTCATCTATGCTAACCCACTGCCTGAGGCAGAAAGTAGATTTTGATTCTGTCTGTGTTTTCCTCATTAGTAGAGGAAGCATGATCCAAGTCCCTCTCAAGCTAATACCTTAATACCTGTCTGGCCTTAAACATTGATGAACACGTCCTCAGTCCTGTGAAGCAAGTGGGTAACTAAGCAAGCACGAGAAAAATAACCAGGGCCCCATTTGCCCCTCAAGTGCAGGTGGAAGCAGTGCCAAGGTCTCTGTGTGATGCTGGCTGTCCCAGTGCTGGTAGAAAGCATGCGGGCATCCCTGGAGGCTGAAGCTGAGAACAGGATTTCCATGGCCGTATTGCAACAACAGACTTTCAGCCTATTCTCCAGGAAAAACAGGATTTTACAATTCTGTTGCCGTTTATCTGAGTGTTTGTCTTTCAAACTTGAGTCTTTTAACCGTGTGAAACACATCTAAAGAGAACTTGCAAAGACAAATGGAAACCTGTGATTTGGGGGTAAGGATCGGGCAGAGGAAACACAGGGAATGGACAGTTGTGCAAGCTTATTCCTAGTTAGTACCAGTGAAGCCACATGTGAGGGAATAGCTAGAAAGGGCTAAGTAGCAGGATGCTGTTCAATCAAAAGTCACAAAGATCTTCAAACACATGCCAACCAGGCTTCATTATTCAGGCAGCTTTTTTGTCTCAGTATCTTCAGTACGGGGTGTACGATTTAGAAATACAGCCCCAAAGCTTGCACCTTGTGGATTTGGGCCCTTACACAATAGCTTCTATAGCACGTTGGGATTTTTCAGTCTGTCTCACCACTTAGATGTTGTAAGCTGTGCATTGTTTGGGTACTTTCCAACTATTGCTCTCTTTCTACCTTTTCCAACAGTACAAGAAAATGGTTACATCATTTTATTTGACTGCTTTGTGTTATGCTTTACAGCCTGATGAATGCAGAACTTGCTATAGGTAAAGTAAAATAAAGGAAGAGTGGAAATAACTCCATAATAAATAAGCTAGTTTAGCTAATTATCTATTTTGTAATTATTCACTACTCAGCATGTCTGCATCATTTTTTTTGCACAAATTACCCAGAGATTAAACTAAATCTTACATATAAATAGAGAATATCTCCTCTATTCAGCTGTGCAACTCCCTGTAAGGCAGAGGAACACGTATGTGCATATTTTACAATACCACTGAGCCCACATTTTTCATTCTTTTTAAGTCTCAGTAGGTTTATGTGGCTGTGACCGTTGGGCCTTTGATCAGCCTCACTGTTTGAAATCTCAGAGTGGCTAATAGCTCCCTGTTAGCGAGGGGGAGGAGATGAGCAGTGAAGCTTACAATCACAGTCAGTCACTTGGTGAACTCCTGAACCAAAATGTTTTGGAGTGTTTTTTAAAGCAGGAGTCTGAATTCACAGTTTGAAGTTTGCACTAATATTGCTGCGTCATCATGGAGATGACAAGTCTTTGTGAGCGGGTTAATGAAAGGAACTGGAGAAGTGCACAGGACATAAGCCTGCAGAGTTGCTCAGGGCCATCAGGAAGTATCCCACACTGACATATTGATCTCTGTAAGGAAGGTCCTTATTTGAAATCTTATGCTATTGAGGACTGGAAGAGCCTCCTGTAGCCCTCCCTAAGCACATTGTCTTCTCAAAGGTTAGAGACTGCATTCTAGATCAACAGAGAAGAGTGGGGAAAAGCAGTAACAAAAGGGAGAAAGTGACAATAAATTAATGCTTATTTCAAGTAAAAGCATGGGTGATGGGGGGGAAGGAGGGAAGACAGGACTTAAAGAACTGAAATTATTACAAAAGTTCTGTCCCAGTATTAGCAATCTGGTTAATAGAAGCATAAGTCTGCTACTGAAATGTTAGAAATCAATAGTTGTGACCTATTTAGGAGGGATTTCGTAGGTATAGAGGTAAACAACTTCTAAAAAGTCATGCTTCTAAGAGATACTCAAAAATTATCTTGAATGGTTATGGATCAACTTCTGATCAAATGGGGTACTACCTACAGATTGTTTGACAACCACTGAATTCCAACAATACTTAAAGTGGAAGAACTATGGCTAGTTTGTCAAATTTCAATATGAGACAGAGAGGCTGGATGTTAAATGCTGCAGGTAGTAAAACACACCAGGAATTTTCAACTACCACATGTCCCAACTTTAAAACTATCATATTCTGTACAGGAAAAACTTATATTAGTTTTCCTAATTACAGGCAATGGAACTGATGACAGAACTAGATGTTAGTTCTCATTTAGGTATACAGTGTAGTTCTGAGGTACATTTGATGCAAGTAATCAGTGTGTACTTCATAAGACCAAATAAAAAGTTATAGAGTGCACAAGAGAGAGCTTGGACGATGCTTTCACGAAGGGGTGCTTGCATATGTGACAAGAATTGTGTTAAAAATAGTTGAGAATCTGGGGAATACGACTACAATGGGATTTTAACTGAAGCAGTTGCTGTAGTCCACCCCATTTAAAGGGGAATTCAAAGTAGGTGTGGGCATGCCATTCTGTCTTTGACTAGTATGAATCACAAAGACCTCATTTTTGTTTTACCTTTTCTGTTTGAGGCAGGTCTGGTTTTCGTTATTTTTGTTCAGTTTGTTTTTTAAGAAGATTCAGAGAAGCCATGGAAAACAGCCCTGAAAAACAGATATTGCTAATTTTATACTTGACTATGTCTGCCATGGATCTGAATTTGAATTATCCTGCACAAGCTCAAGGTATGAAGTTGTTCGGGAAGCCCAGCTCACCTTCCTGGGCAAACCTGAGTTTCCAGGTTCTCAGGAAGAAGCGGAATCAAAAGGGAAAAGGATGATTATTTTCTGCCAGTCTCAGAAAGCTCTTTCTGTATTTTCCTCCAAGATCTCTACCAGTAAAAGGTGTTTTACTCTTGGTGTGAAGCAGAGTTTTGTTTTAATTTTTTTTATTATTATAAAATCTTAATAAAACGCCAGAATGTTCAGTATCAGTAAAACTGTTTTTTCCGAAGATCTTCTTGGAGATCTGTCTGTTTTAAGACTGTAATGTGATGCTAAAGACACGGGAAAACATTAAATAGAGCTTTAGAGGACAGTGTGTTCTGCAAATCCAGAATTCTCATTATATCCCCTCAGCAGTGCCTCCAATCCATGACTGTCAGATGAATTGGATCTTGCATTGCAAAAGGCATTATCTTCTATTGGGAAAAAATGTTCAAGAGGCATCAAGGAGTACTCTGAGAACAAGAGCATCATTTAAGCAATGAGTAGCTGCTGACTCACCAGAAAAAAATTCTGCAGAGACAGCTAATTTACATATAATGATACTTGGCATTTGTAAACACTGCCTTCCATCTACAGAGAACTGTGCAAACATCTAATCATATATCACTTACACAAACAGATTAGTTCTGTTAGCCGCTTTGGACTCCTCCATTCCTGAGAAATATAATCCAATCTGTAGTCTCAATTTAATTTGTTTGTCTTTCATTGCAGTAGTTTGTCGGGACAGAAAAACCGAAGTAGACGTCTTAGGATTTCCCAAGATGCTTTTGGGGGGTAAGCTATCTGACTGCTACGGAACAGCAGAGGGGAACTGAGTACTTAATTGCCTTTGAAAGTCACTACTTTTAAATTTGGTTTTAATTTAGTCTAAAAGAGATAAAACAAATTTATGTGTAAATCACGTGTATTTTACATGTTTCCTTACATGTAAAATATCTACTTGCCACTAAGATACACTGCAGCACAAATGCCTCAAATAAATAGCAGAGATAGGGGGAAAACAGGCTGAGGTGGTAGCTTGGGGGAAATAAGACACTTGCTCTAGATTTACACTGACATTCTGTAAATTTAATGCTTGGGTTTTTGACCCTCTTGTGAAATGATTTTGTGTTGTAGATGAAGTCAGAAAATTCAGAACTTTCAAGACTTTTTCATTACTTTAATATAATCTTAGACCACTGTGGCTGGAAAGATGTAAAAGAAGATCAGTATTTGACTACTTTTAAGGAATTAGCTTGATGTTCATGTCAAACCAAGCTACAAATCAAAAAAAAATATTGCTTTAAAGACAGTCTCATCCAGCTTTTTTGTGGGAATTTATTTGCTACCGTGGCAAATTAACTATCTTCCTTTATGCAGATCAAATACAAGTTAGTATTCTTCTAAGTGTGTGTTTAATTATATTTATTCATAACTTGTACCAATCAATATTATATTCAACCACAGTTTCTCTCCTCCTTTCTGTAAAATTCAAGCCACTGGCAGGGTGCATGAAGTACTACAACACTATGGCTTCTATTGCTTTGCAGTGAGCTCCGTCTTTGAGCTTGAAGATGTAATTTGTGAGCTGCTCCGATGATCAGAGCATCAGACTAGGCTCTGAGGTTCTGGAGGATTGGATTTCTGCCTTTTGTTATTAAGTAATTATTTAATACAAGCTATATATTTCTGAAAATGAAACCTTAACAATGAATTCACAGCATATAAGCCTAAGTGTAAGAGTGTGTGTGTGTGTGTATATCTCTAAAAATAAAAAATCCGTAGTGTGGAACAGTAGACGAGTCACTATAAGGCAACAAGTTAGCAGAAAAGTAGACTGCATAGCAGCTCATAGTAGGTATCAAAAATATACACATCTTGACTTCATTCCATTTACTTCTTCATGGGCAGAAGTTGCTAATAGACTATTTTAATAACTTTTTCAAAAGCAGCCTAGGAATCCTAGCTACTAAGCCATAAAGGGAATGGGTAAGTCCCCAGAAGGCTTCCTTTCTTTTCTTTTATAAATATGTAGGTGGAAAAGCAAGATTTAAAAAAAATATAACTTCAAAGTTAGGTGTAAAATAATTTTCCTTTATCTATTATCTTGCCTACTGCAATGCACTAAAGCAGTTTTCCACATCTTATGCAATTTAATGTTAAACAAAAATAAGCAGAAACAAAAATCTGTTCTAATTTCCTTCTAATTACTTGCTCAGAACCAATCAAGCTGCTAGTCACGGGAATTCAAGACAGCACACAGATTATTATTTTACTATCTTATTTTTACATACAAAACTTGGTTACTTTGTTAATGGATAAAAAAAAAAAAAGAGATTCTTGCATTTGGTTTAAAAAGTAGATAGTTGATTATTTCTTGAAAGAATATTTGCCTTACCGTGTGGCAAGTTAATCTTGAGATTGCTTTTTTTTTCATAATATTGGCTAAAGAAAAATGCCTTCCAAATTTCAGGGAGGTTCTTCTAATGCTGCTGAACAAAATCCTAAATTAAAGTAACAGTGATAATACTTCTATTCATTGAAAATAAGGGTGAAAATGCTGAGTTGAAGTGCCTTTAGAACAAATAAATTTCTAAAGATCAGGAGCAGCCTGAAACTCACTTATTTTCCATCTGCACTTGTGTAATCATCCACAAATTATTAGAACTCTCACAATTTCTTGTTCTCATGTAAATGAAAGAAAAGAATGGGCTTAAGCTTTTCAAAGTGTTACCTGTACCCACAGGAAAAGTACAATGTATATTTGGATTATTGTTTTTCTATGTTACTGTATTTCTATAGCTGCGTCTGTAGCATTTTCTCCTACCCTTAGGAAAGTACATGATTTGTTTCCAGAGGAAACTGTACTTCTAAATTTCATTGAAAAATCTCACTCGGTAAACCTGTTTTAGTCCTAATTCTTTATAGAGATAACAAACAGCATGTGTCTTGTCTTTTCTTTATGTTTAACAAAAATTGTTTGATTAATTCTAAACAATAGGCATGGCAAATGAAAGAGCTTTAATGAATTTGTAAATGGGGAGACATTTACTTGTGTGTCTTTGTTTTTACTTTTCTTTTCCTTCCTTCCTTTCTTTTTCTCTCCCCTACTGCCCCTCCATTTTTATTAAAGTTGTCTGCAGGTAAGGAGGGAGGGTTGTATTTAAGCTATCAGTTTGGAATATAGCAAGAGTTTACATCTTTCTCTGCCTGAAATACTTGGTTTTGAGTTTCATACCTGTTTTTTTACTATGTTGGCATGTTTCTGCAAAACACTGGTAGCATAACATTTCTGAAGTTCTCAGACATTAAGATGCAGGGAGGGAAAGCAATGCCTGTATAAATTTTGAAATTTTGTGTAAATACCTGTGAAATGTTTAAATGACTGTGGTAACTTCAAGGAACAGCAAACAAAGCAATAATAGAAAAAGTCCAAAATTCAGAAAGCCCAGCTTTAGCTCCTTTCTACTCCCTAAAACTTAAAACGTTCATGTAGTAGTAAGGATGCACTTAACTCGGAGAAGGGTGCTTGAAGTCAGGATGCAGCTTTAAGAGGATGAGGGAAGGCCCTCTGACATTCTGCATTTACTTACATGTGGACTCATGCCAAGTAATTATTTTTTTGCTTTTGCTCTTACATGTTTTATTGCTTATCTGTGTATAGCCTTTCTTTCTTAGTATTTGTTTATTAAGTTGAACTTAGTTGAACACTTTAAATAATCTCGTTCCAGGTTATGATTTTTTCATGAAAAACTCAATTTCCTTGCTTTCTTTCTATGTTATTATTTAGCTCATTCAGGGGTGAGTTCTGCTTACTGTAGAATTACTGATACATCTACAGAAAAGAGACTTTCAAATGGCAGCACAAAAATTCACCTTGTGAACATGAAAACATTCTCATGAGAGAGATTTCTGAATGCCCACCAGGCAAAGCCTTGCTGTGCACGCTCATGGTATGGACACAAACTTTATTTTTCTGCAGTGTTCTCTAGTTTTGTTTCACCACTGTAACCCCCTACTTGCCTTCATTTCCTAGTGCTGAGTGAGAACTATAAATGTCACAATATGCTGAGTTAATGAGGGAGCACCAGGCTGGGCTCTCTGCAAGTCTTCGCTTTGTGGTTTTAAATCAGAAAATCAGACCCTTAAATTTATCTGAACGTAGCCTTTTTTTTTTTTTTTTTGCCTGTGTGGTTTAATGTGGCTTAATTAACTAATGTCTTAAGTGAGGATTCAAGTACCCATGTAGATTAAATGAGCCAATTTAGGATCCTGCAGGAGCCTTCCCTCTCTGAAAATACATTACTTCTCCTCTTCCACAAAGGAATACAGAAAACATTTAGAAGGCATGAAAGAAAAACTAAACAGACAAAGGGAGGAAATTTGGCTTTTTCTTCATTAGTTTTTGGTATAAAACCCATGACAACAGAGCACTCTGTTACCCTCCAAACACTTTAGCCTGGCGTCCCACAAAGGAGCCCAGGGAGGGCTCTGGCCCCTTTGTGCCAGTGGCTGTGTTTTGGGACGAGATACGGGCACTCTGCTGGGGCAGCCCTGTTTCTTCCCTTTGGTCTGCAGTGGTTACCACGCTGGTGCCACCTGAAAGCACAGACACACACTACTGCCCAACAAACATGATTCTGGCAGTACTGCTGTCTGTGCAGCAGGCCCCATCTTGCCTGCCATGCCGCAGGCTCGGCCAGGCCCGTGCCCGGGCCGGCGACACAGCTTCCAACGCTGGCTCTGGGGTAAGGGCCGCTCTCCTCGTCTGGCTGAGCTCTGTGAGGGCCCCGTGTCGGGAAGGGCTGCCCGGCTGTAGCACCCGCCGGGTAGCGCCGGGAATTACCTCTCACGCTGCCGGAACTTGGGCCTGGGGCAGGGCGAGGGGCAGGGCCTGGGCCTGGGGCCTGGGCCGGGCGGACAAGCCTGGCGGCGGGAAGCTGGTTTGCAGTACGGCCCCGCAGGACACAGGCCCAGCGGAGGTGCTGCCGCAATCGGCCGGTGTCTGCTGTGAACGGGCAGGGGCTGCCCTCGGACATCTGCTCCGGCTCCAGAGGAACCCCGGTGTCACCCAGGGAGCCAGTGGGGCTGGAGGAGTGACCAGCACAGCCGAGAGCATAGGCAGAAGCTAGCAATGGTTTTGTGTTTGAGGTATGTTAGCTAATTAGAGGGAAGCCTTGTTAATGTCTAATATTAAGTAGGTAGCTTGGACTGTTGCACTCTTAAAACCTTAGCTTGGCAAACAGTAACTTTCTGGCTTCATGTCTTTCTGGTGCATTCCCATCCCTGGAGATGTTCAAGGCCAGGCTGGATGGGGCATTGAGTAGCCTGGTCTAGTGGGAGGTGTCCTTGCCCATGGCAGGGCAGTTGGAAGTAGATGAGCTTTAAGGTCCCTTCAGACTCTAACGATTCCATGTTTCCTTTTGGGAGGAATCATGAGCAGGCTTTGAGGGTGACAGTGCGTGTGTCTGGGCTGACAGTTCAGTTCTGTACATGCTGTCCCAATAGGACTTCTGCTGCCCTGAAGGCCTCACCTTGAAGACAGTACCAGATGCTGACTGGTGTGTAACATCGCTGAAAGTTTACAGTTATTTCTTCATACGTGCTTATTTTGATACAGTTGAATATTCAGCACAACTCCAAAACAGACTGCTATAATAAGAAGCCAACTTTTGCACAAATGAGAACACTGCAGAGTAAAATTCCTTGTGTAAAAAAAAAAAAAAAACTTCAGAGAGCTACCAATAAGTCAAAGGAAGCAGGTTACAAGATTTAATTTCCACAGAGTTATCATACCAAGACACAGAAAACAGAATTATGTACTCTTTAACAGTCACCATAAAGGAGACACTGAGTTTAGAATAATTAAGACTTTAGAATAAAAGATACAAATCAGAATCAAAAGATGACTTTGAATTTGGTGTCTTAGATAATATTGCTGTTGAAATAGGAAGAGTATTGTATTATGGGTGTTAAGTGGTAGGTTCCTACTCAAAGAATGGTAAAAAGTTATTAGAGACCGCATCCTTTCTGTGAAAGGACATTTATAAAAATGCAGAGGCTCATCACACCTTGTATAGACTCTGAGGTAATTAATGGTGAAGGCTTCTGGAAACAGAAATGAGATTTGATGAGTAATTGCCAAGATAAACATTACAGAAATGCTGAGGTCCTGGTTTTAGAAGTGAACAAGTCTTCTAAATCTATTGGGTGCTCCCGAGAGTGATGCTATTCATTATATCTCTGCAGCTTTTCAGTGCTTAAGTGCCCATTTTGAGATACTTTAGGCCTGATTAAAAAATAACAATAATGGCGGAGAAATTAGGATACCTACAGAATTCAGTCAGGCTGATACAAGGCTGAGTTGTGTTATGGACACAGTCAAGATTTTCAGTGTTCAGTTTGCCGAGTGATATTTTAATTTATAAATAGTAATTAAAATATAAATCTGTGGTTAGTAAGGCTATTCTCTGTGAGTGCTGCTTGTCTTGCTTCATTAGAAATGTGCCATTCCAATGCAACTTGGCCTCTGGACCTGGCCCGGTGATCACTGTCATGAATTTGTAGATGAGAAGGGCTGCTTGCTTATGTATGAATGATATAGACTGTTTATTGATCTTTAGTTTCTCTTCTTTAAAGGTCTTGTTTTCTTCCTGGTGAGAAGTGGGAGAACATGTTAAATGTTAGGAACAGTTACCGTATAAGAAACTGTTTTCTGCTCAGCTCCATTTACAGCTATAGGAAAATAATAAAATATTTTGGTGGAGAAGAATTGGTACCTTTAAAGTATTATTAGAAGAATATTTTTCCAGACCTTTAATACAAATAGTCAACTTACACAGACATTTACTGTGAATGTTCTTCCATGTAGCTGTTTTTATGAAGCTATTTTGATGTTCCTGAATACTATGCACAAAAGAAAGCATTCTCATTTTGTTAGGTACTACTTATGAAAATGACTTTATAAATCTTACTTATAAACTAAATGTAGAATTGTACCTTTATCTTGGTTGTTATGCACTATTGGAGTAAAAATACAGTTATATACAGTTATATACAGTTATACTAAAGCAGCAACAGAGGAAAAAAAATCCCATGGTTTATGTAGGTAGGTATTGCACTTTCTATTTTACTGGGTTGGCTTACAAGACAAAAATGTTCATTCTTTATTTGTGTGAACAGCCAACTGTAGCAGCACCGATGTCTGTAACTGGATTTCATTATGGAAATACAGCTAAAGAGGGCCACAGGCACAAAAATCCATTAAAATGTTTCTATTGCTTTACATATTCTTCTGTGATAAAAATAGCCCTATATTTGAATTTAAGAAGCTTTAGCCTAAAGGGTAGCAGATGGATATTAAGGAGATTATAATAAAGAAGGGTATTATCAAAAAAGAAAAAAAAAAAGGCAGATGGGGAGAACCATTCTTTCATATTTAGGGAAACTATTTGTAATAGCAAAGGTATTTCAAAAATCTGATCTCTTTCTAGGTAATCAATAAGGACTTGTCGATCATTTTTGTTACTACATGAAGGCCTTCTATAAAAATGAGTTCATTCCAAAATAAACTGTTACAAATGGCAGCTAAAAAATTGGATGCATCTAGGACACTTGCATTGTTGTCACTGTACCAATGTAAAATGTGACGAGTGGCTGCCATCTGAGCCTATTTTGAAATAAACAGCAAATGCTGTTGGCTTATTAAGAGTTTCAGAAAGTGGCCTTCAGAAGATTGTGAGAACATGTTATGTTGCCAATTCTAGATGCAATTTCCCGTGTGCCTTACATCTGAAATTTTTCCCCTAATTTTGCAAATTTATCGTCACAGGTTTAAAGGGTTTCTCAAGTCTGTTGAAAATTTCTGGTTCCCTTGGAGTCCAGGCAGAGCTTTCCAGCAGCCAGATCAGTTTCTGATTCAAATACAGAAGCATGTTCTTACCGACTTGTGGGTGCACAGATCACTTGCACTGGAGAACTTGATACTCATGTTATAAGTTTGGGATAGATGAGACTGACGTGCCATGTTGGCGCGGGGGCGGAGGGGGAAGCAAACCTAGGACATACCTGGCGGTTCCCAGAGTTGTTAGATTGAAACATTATAGTGCACAGGGGCAAAACTGCAACCAAACTATCAAAAAGCATTGAATAGTTAAGCAGTGGCTTATTGCTTTTTACAACCCAGAAGGGCTTTCAGTAGTTCAGCACGCTGCATCCTATGGCCTTTGGGAAGGGGGGATTCTTGGATTGCAGGGAGTTGCTGCATCCAGTGGATGTCTGTGATGAAGGGTAGGGCAGCTGACAGGAGGAAAAAAATACATGTGGTTCCTCTCAAGCTCTCTGCTGTGCTGGCTGTAGGTGGCCCATTTAAGTCTGATGGGATTAGCTGGCTTCAGTGGGTTTGACATCTGTGTGAGTAAGGTTAGACTTTTCCTTCAGTTGAGAGTCTGTCATACCTAGCTGGCCCTAATAACATTTCAATGATTGCATTCCCCTTCTTACGCTTACCATTTCTTACCATTGTGAGCTGTGTTATAAGGACGGATTTGCTAGATACTGCTCATGCTATTTGAGTGAGCCCTGGGACTTTTCCAGTGAAAGATAAGGGAAGAAAGGGACAGGGGGGAAAAAGGAAACAATTGCAGGTTTTAATAACTAAGAAGGGTTAAACAAAGGGATGACTGCTGCAATGCCTAAATGTTTTTGGCATCCCTTTAATGTGAAACCTTTTCATCTGAGTTACACCTTCAGAAGTCAGACCTCGCTAGTCTCCCTTTGAGTTTTGTGCTTCCATTTCTGTCCTAATTACCTTTCTCAGAGTGAGATTGCTCTTCTGCCTTAGCAGAGGGGGATTATTTTTTTTTTAATGTGGTGTTATGTTTTTATATATATATATATAGAGAGAGAGAGAGTCAGATTCAAGTCTTTTGTTCTTGGCACTCACCATATGCTACTGTTTAATATTTAATCAGCCCCACCTCATCAGAAACACTGCTGGCCTCATTAGATAATTAATGGCTGCCTGCGTCTCATTTGCTTCAGTTGATACATCTGCAGCCAGTAATTAGAGCAGGAGTTTATTAGTTGCACTGGCTTAGTTTATTTGTGAAACAATCTCTCCTTTGATTGAAGCCGCTGGGACTGGCATATGTGGACAGCCTGCCTCCCTGTTCAGTAGGGCTCTTTTGTTTACATTTTTGCTACAGTTTTGCAACACTGCACATCCTGGCAGTCCTAGGAACAGTTGGTGGTGAAGATTTCCCTTTTATAATTTAGAAGATAATTGGGTAATTCAATGCAGTAAAGCTACTGCAAAGCAATTCTGTAACTTCGGGGAGGGGTGAGGAGGGGAATCTGGTAGACAATTTGTTGAGGTTTAGGTTTTATTACTTAAGTTTTTTATTTATTTTTTAAACATCTTAATAAAAATCCTCTGGATCTGTGCAGGATGCATTGTACATAGCACAATGTGTTTGGCTAGCTTTCAATTAATTTTTGTCTTGATGTATTAGCAAAAATCAAACCAATATTGTTAAATATGGGTGAATGATCACATGCCAGTAGCGGTAACCTGCCCTCCTTAATGAATTCCAGTGTTAAACTTCTCTCCTTGGTCTGTCTCCTCATTTGCAAATGTATAAAATGTACTGTGATATTTTCTTTTGGCCTTGTGAATTTATGACAAGTCTCTCGCTGAGTAGTCTAAAGGAAAACCTTTATACAATTGACTATATTAAAATAATGAGATGAATTGTTCCTGAATCTTGTCTTGTCAGGATTCAGTCTCTGAAAGATTCTTTCTTATTGTTATATCTCTTCAGGTACAACAGCAATCCTGATTAAGTGGGTTTGTTTTCTTATAGCTGTTTTTTCTTCTCTTAAACAGGTTTCTGTGCCAATGCTAATCCAGCCAAGTAGAAGTTTAAATGCAGAGCTGCTCCCTCTTCATTGCCTATTTTTGTTTTCATCTTTGCTGAGCAACTTGCCTTGGCTTTAGCTTTGTATGTATAGATACTGCTGTAATCAATGCTGGAATGGCATGTGTGTGTGTTGAACAGCCTTTAGCAACATGATGCAAGAATTAACAGCTGATGTTGGGAAGAGATCTGAACCAAATGTGATAGTCTTTACCACCGTGAATAGAAAGGGAAAAAATACTGGTTTATTTTTTGCATTTTTATTCTCCGAAGGGCCAGATTATTGAATCAGCACTGATTTTTCTATGTGAGAAAAGGTAATTGAGCCTGTTAACTCTACTGTTGCCCTCAATGAGGATACAACTGAAGTGAATATTTTTGGTTAGGTCTTGTTCCAAGATTAGCCTGCCAGATCTAACTGTCCTTGCCTGTGTGCAAGAATTCCTGCAATTAAGCCTTATTTCTCTTATAGTACCTCTGTGTCTACCAGCATTTGTGCTCCTAAAAGTGTATTGTGTAGCTGCTGTGCTCTGGGATGCTTTCTTTCTGCTTGTTGTCCCTCATATAACCAGGGGAAGGTTATTGCAGGGCTTTCAGCATGTCAGTGATTTTTGCCCTCAGCCTTGCTGCAAAAGAGACAGGTTTTAGCCAAGATTAAGGCTACACTTTCTTTAACTTGGGTGAAAACCAGGTAAATTACTGCAGGTTGGAAGCATCATCAGCCTCTAGAGGACTGGGTTGAAAGTAATCCCGGGTGAGTTATTCAGTTAAAGACACAAGCTGTCTGATGAGACTTGAGGCCAGCAGCTCCCCACACTTACTCTTTTCATGCAGTAGAGAAATGCTTTTCAGCCGCCTTTCCTGTCAAGCCTTCTTTCCCTTATTTGGCATATATGGGTGGTTTTTTAATGGTTTGGTTGTTTTCCTGTTTTGTGAGTCACGTTTTGCACTGAATCCAGCTACCTCTGTCACATGACTGACTTTCTTCTGTGATGTTTAGAGATTTAACCCTGCAGAGGAGCTAGAATTCATGCTCACCCCGCCTTTAAAGGAATGGTGCTAGCCAGTCTGGCTTTACAATTGGAAGGGGTGTTAGCAAGCAGTAGTTCTGCTATAGCTCCAAGCAGTGGTTTCCTTATCAGTCTTCAAAACATTAAAAAGTCTTTTCTTCTACTAGATAATCCTTTATCACGCCTCTGTAGCTCCACTTAGCCTTCACTGGCAGATTCAGTGTGTTTTGACAGTTCTGACCTGATGAAAATGCTTGTGCTATGTTTGTAATTGATTGTACCCATAAATGACTCACGGACTCTATTTTGTTTCTGTTGTTCGGTGTGTCACTTGAGCTTTTTGTTTGTGTTTCTCTGGTTCGATTTCTCCACAGTGAGAAGAGGTTTGCAGAAATAAATTTAGATTCTCATTCGTAAGGTGTTGGGCTGCCTCTGGAAACAGGGGAGGAAGGAGAGACAGCCGTCAGCATTTTCTGAGAAGAACAAGAGTCTAATGATCACTGCCTGTACTCTGTGGGGTATGCACAGGCTGCCTGGGCATTGTTGCCTGAAAACCGGGATCAAACTAGTTGGTTAATAAGCACTCTTTCCTTCAGACTTTTCTGTGATTGTTTTTGGACAGTAATGATGTCCTGAACCCTAATAATGGTTAATTTTTACTTTACCGTATTATTGGTACAGTGCTATCTACCAAGCCAGCTTTGGGTTACATTTCTAAATGGCAATACTAGACGTGGCTATACAACTAGTTTTAGTCTATATTTGTCTATAATTTTTTTCCTGAATCCTTCCCATGTCTTCAAATACCAGGTTTTTGAAGTCTGATTGTTTCATGGTGTTACATTCCCAGATCTCTGAAATGGTGTGTGGATATTTAACTCCTAAGATGCCTTCAAAAACCCCAATTTTATTTTTGAGTCCTAAACCCTAAGCTTTGTTCACAGTTTGTGTACATGATTACTTTTAGTAGCTTACAGGACTCTCATTATTGTATATGTATTCAGTTATATTGTGACTTTGTTCACCATTGCGTTGTAAAGCAATGAAGTCAAAGTCGAGGACTTAGCTGATTCTTCAGGGAGACAAATGGGTGTTGCTTTTTGGTTGGTTGTTTGGTTTGTTCGTTGTTTGGGTTTTTTTCCCTCCACTGATTTACACTTTGCATGGCAATTTACCCTTGCACACTGTCTCCTCAGATCTGGAAAGTGTTATTCACCCATTTTATACTGCCCTTGCAATAGAATTTCCAAGACTAGAAAACGGTTCTTAAAATTACATTAGGAAATGAAAATTTTCCAGAGTGCTGCAGTCTGTTAGAAACATCCTCTAAAGTAATATATAGATGAAACCTATTCCCACAAGCTTAAATGTAAGAGAAATTTAGCTGACATACCGTATAATAGCAAAAGAGACACTAAACCACACACTATTTCAATTACAAAATGATGAAAGGTTACAATAAATATCTCTGTATGTGTTTTTTTTTTTTTCTTAAAACATTCTAATTTCATTGTTGCCAAGTTTATATATTCAGAGTCTATCTCCTTTCAGTAATCTCAGGCTCGCCATTCTCTCCAAGGAACACAATTATGTTAGTTCCAAATAAGGGCTCTTTGATCTCTTTTTATTCCTCCTTTGTTTCTGCACAATGAAAGCGAGAGGAACTCAATTAAAGTGACTTAGTCTAGTCTCTTGACAGAAGTTGTTACAAGTGAAGGGTTTGATTCTCTCCTCAGTTAAACCAGTGTTTTGCCAGTGTAGCTACATTGACACTATCAGAGTTGCATTGATGGAAAGGTGGTATAATGGAAGAAAGGATCAATCCTGAAGTTTCTCCAAATAGGCCATTTGAAGAAACCACCACTTTCTTTTTCTCAGCTGAATTGAAAGCAATTTAATTAGCTTTCAAAGTAGGCTATTCAGTGAAAGATTCCCAAGCTGCAGGTGACCATGTTTTCAATGTGAGCAAGAGATGCATGTTTGTAACAAAACTTTTGTTTGTATTAATATCTGGTATATTCTACAAAAGTAAATTTTAAAAATAACGTGCCCAGGCCTATCACTGTTGGCAAACCTTGAAGCAAGAGTGTTATTCATGTTTTTTTTCACAATAAAGTCATGTCTTCAACTGCCTTATCCTGAACTGTGTGTTAACAGTTTCTTTTTTGAGAAAAGGCATGAATTTCAGGTAGTAGGCACTATTATTTTCAATCCGGGTAAGACTCACCATCCTTGATATATATTTTTAGGTCTTCAGTCAGCCTGTCTCTTGTAACATCCGAAGATTTGCTAGAGCCTATGGGGATTGTGAACACTTGAGAATTACTCTGAAATAAAATACTTCTAATGATAAAATGGAAACCTTGAATTTATTGCGTGTGTTGCTATTCAGAAAGCAAGGTCAGGACAGAAATACTTCATTAGAAACTTGGAATATTCCAGTGAAAATAAAATGCATAAGCTCTTTACCCTTTGTGAGGTGCAGTAATAGGTCACTGGTGCTTTCTATAAATGCTGGGGGTTTGCTTAATATTTGGCTTTCTCCTGTTCAGTTGGTAATTTGGATATTAATCAGTGTCTGGGATATTGGAGTATATCTTTGGAGAGATGATGTCTTTAGAGAGACAACTTTGAAGAAATAATAGATAACCTGACTGGTGAATCTTTTCAATTTGTCTTTCTTTAGATTNTTATTTTTTACTAATTTCTTTGTAAACTTTTATTTGTACAAAGAGCTCTGTTAACACTAGAACAGATATCAAATATTCTTCTCCTTTATGCCTTTTATTTTGAGACATCAGTTCCTAATGATATCCCGTGAAAGGTTTTTGTCAGTCAGTGAGTTTTACCATGCTCATTGCACCAACCTTATTCATCCTATAGTGCCACTGTGAAGTTTGAGGTCCTTAGGTTCTTCAGCTTATTAAAGGTTCCTTGTCAAGCTTTATTTGGGAAATCAGATATCTGATTTGGTTTCCTTTCTCTTCTCTCAGGATGCACTTATCCCCAGTGTGCAAACTGTTCAAAGCTGCTTTTCCCATTAGCCCTCAGAGGTATGAGAAATATAGTTCACGTAGTCAGGTTAGTTACTGTCTCCTAAGTGATTTCTTCTTTCAGCCTTCCCACTCTTCTCACCTGCATCTATTTCCTACTCCTGGGTTAACCCCCTCCTCACCAAATCTAGCGGGAAAGTCTCATTACACTGCTTTAAAAGGCTGCCTATCTTGACAAGTGCAAGGACAAGCTTTATGACACACAATATTGTAGTAGTAGTAGAGAGTGTCATCAGAAGATGATCTCAGAAACTTCTTTGTCTGTCTGAAATCATTCTTCCCCTTTTCTCATGGTTCAAACCAATAAGGATGAAAACAAAGGCAATGAATGCCCTTGCTACCCAGAAGACTGAAATTACAGGGAAACAAGATATGAAGGGCAAGCAAAGAATTTGTAAGTTCGGAAGGTATTGTGCTTTCCTCTCCAGCCTCATAGTTAATGTGGACTTGTCTGGAATGAATCTAATGGTCTCTGGGATATTCAATCAATTCTTGTATAAGCAAATTCTCTCCTGGATTCAGAGGTGATTGAGTGATTAGGGAATGCTATAGGCAACTCGGTTTCCTTTGTGCTTTTTTTTACCACACGAAATTTTTAATGACAAAGTAGTATGATCATCTGAAACAGTCTGGTGAGAAAGATAATTTAGATGCTAAAATAGGGACACAGCAAAATCTGAAGTCTTCCAAAAGGTAGGTTTCACAATGATGATCTGGCTGCTGTTTCATGCTGCACCTTGTGGGCTCAGAAGAACAAAAATAACTAAAGAAAACCTAGTATATGAAAGTTCATGGGGGGAAAAAAAAATCAAACCTACCTAGGAAATCTTGACTGCTGTATAACAAGACTATTACATTTTTAATACATGGCAAAGATAGAAGCAGTTCAGTCAATGCTATTTACCTTGTCCGTAATTGAAGAACAGTTGGCCAGTCAATGAAATTAAAGGGCAGGAAATCTTATAATGGAAAGAGAAATTCAAGGAGTATTATTGTCTTACATGGCTTATGACATCCGGGATCCAGAGTAACCCATACTAAAATACATCTGTGACTGAAATTAAGGAGACAAATAGCAGAGCTATTTCTGAAATTTTTGATTAATAGTACTTAATTATAAAATAAGATCAGTCACAATATGAGCATTTGGGGTAGTTGGTTTCCCTGCCAGTTTCCTTGCTGGATTTTCCCACCAGGTTACATGTGTCTCCCCTTTGAGAAAAGCTTTTGGGGGCTAGGTTTCCAGTATCTTTCCTAAGAATTTGTACCCCAGCTTGAGATGTGTTTGTGCTCTCAGCTTGCTCACAACTCTGAGCTATTCAAACTGTTCCCTTTCTATTTCTGGCAAAGAAACACAATTTTTTTTCTTCCTTCTCTCCCCCCCTTTTGGAAAAAATAGTTCTAAATTCTCCTTTCTGGTGGCAAACATTTTTCTATAGAATGAAAATCTTTTAATGTCAGTCTTTGCGGTGGTTTGCATACTGAACTTTAACTATCAAATTAATTTGCCTATTATTAAAATCCAGGACGAGAGATTGGAATGTTAGAATCTTGCATTTTCGGTAGGGTGGGAAAGTTACTTGCTTGCAAATATCTGAATCTGAGGATACGTAATGCTGGAGTGAAACATTAAGACGATGTGCATCACAGAAGCATTGGTCTGTGCTCTATACCATGGTAGAAATGATGATTAGGAAAAAGATGAGTTATTACTCAGTTCTGCATGTGTTCTGCCATATACTAATAAGATATAGTTAGGTTACAGTGAAGCCAAGGCATTGTTTTGGACCCATCTAATTCGGCTTCTATCCATTCACCTGAGCAGGGTACTTATTTGCTGCCCTTTCTTTTATCTGCTATGCGCAATGTAGGTGCTGTTACAGGAACGACATAAATCCTTTGAGTCATATGCAGCCTCCTGTGTGTTTGGGCCTTAGGGTACTACAGTTTTATCCCCTCCACGTGTACCTTTGGTTTTACCAAGCTCTCAAGAGGAGCTTTATCTTAAGCTCAGTGTGAAGTGGAGGTCTAAGTTCTGAGCTGTCTCTAAATCAATCATTCTTCCCTGGTAGGAAGAGTGCCTTACATGCCTGTAGTGGAGATAGTAGTCTTTTCAATATTAGTTAAATGTTTTATCCTTATTTATCTTATTTTAATTCAACAGTTCTAAAGTACTTTTCAAAGTAATCAGGTATGACAGTGCTGGGGTTAATTAACAGTTGGTATGCTGCCAGCAGCTTCCCCGTGATGGTATTGATGATGATACTGATCTTATCTGATATACTTTGCTAGGAAAAAATCCTCTAGAAAGAAGCAAAGACATTATGATATGAATGTGTAAGGACGGTAGGTGTCCTTCCTGCTGTTTTATGAATGTGTCTGAAGGATTTCCTTTGTGAGAGAGAACAGAAGCTCAGCCTAACCCTTATCTCTATTACACCACGAAAATCTATCTTCAGATGACATCAAACACTTGTCTTAAAACCACAAAGCAAAGAAGTATAAAACAGAGTCTGAAAACTCATCTTACTGATTACACAGAAGTGGTATCATCCATGTGATTTTTGAAGGTCACTTGCTGTGTGAAGACATGAGTAGTTACTGTCCATGGGCTATGGGCTCGCCATATTTCAAGTTTGAAATTGTCAGCTACTTACATATAACTACATTAATGAGACATGTACTGAGGTCTTTGTTTTATGAATCTGGAAGTTTTGGAACATTTGTTCAAGGTGCAGGGAGTCTGAGAGGCGTTAAGGGCATTCATGTCTTGCTTTTTTCTTTTGCAGAGCAAGGGGGAGTGGTTGTGGGTTTTTTTTTTTCCTGCTACAAACAAAATAGAAAATATGAATCCAATAGATCCTCTACGAAATTAAAAAATAGTTCACAAAGCAGTCTTGCAAAAATACCTCACTGTGGTAAAAGCTTGTCATAGCTTTGGGAGAGAACGGAAAAAGTAAAAGAAAATCCTGGATGCGATACTGGAAGAAACCAGTTTCCCCAGTTAAGAACATGCCTTAGGAACCAGTGGTGATTAGATTTGCCAAAAGCACAAGTAAGCTGATGTTCCTTTTCTGGTGCTCAGAGTTTGTGTCTAGTATTGACCAACTCTGCCTAACACAAGCTGTCTGAAATCCCGGACATTTTAAGCGCTGTATAAGTATCAATGTTTTTTCATGTAGTTCATGTAGCCACCAATCAAATTTATATGCTGGGCTCTATGTATTTTCCAAGGCAGATAAAGGAGGAGTCCCTTCAGACTACTTGAGCGTTACTGTTAAGCAGAACTACTGGGATGAAAAGTCAGTGCAAAAAGGAGTTGGCCAAAGGCAGGTGAATGGACTAGGTATTAACCATGGATGCTGGTAAAACTTAGCATCCATGCTATTGTTGTGCTATTTTCACACCTCTATTTCTGAATGTTTTTCAAGTGTTTAAATTGCCTTCATCAGTGGTTTTCATTTGATAATGAAATATTTAGATATTATTTGTATTTTTTCATAGCACGTGGATCTTTGAAAAATTCAAAATTAACCTGATTAAATTAGCTGTAAGACTTTTTCATTGAAATCTGGAAAAAAATTAAACTTTCTTGGGATTTGATTTCTCTTGCAAATATTCCTGCCTAGGAGCTTAACATATCTGTTATTTAAAATTGATCTCTGTATGTGACTGAATTCACGTTTATTAGCTTTTTGGCTTCTCTTGAATTTGGTTCTCTCCTTTGCAACTTCTGCTATTGCCAATGTTTTCTTCTGTAACCTCCTGCTGCTGCTTCTTCTTTAGCAACTTCTAGGCTTCTTTTCTGATCATAGGGCTAAAGGTGTTAGTGTTTTGTTGTTAGCTAAGCAGAATGTCCCACATACTGACATTTTGTTTTCAAAAACAGTTAAGTTTATTCAAACTACCTGGTTTAACTCTCAAAATAGAACTCATTCTACAACACAGAAGAATTTTTTTGGGGGGTGAAAAGAAAAGGCTACCCATATATTTTGAACTCAATCTCCAGCTAAAAATTAAAATTCACTATTCTGGCTATGTGTTTGCGTCACCTGGTGAACTTAGTTATATTCATGCTCAAATGCTATTCAGGAAATAGTCACAATTGATAGTATCATCACTAAAAAATTATTTGCTGGGATAGGGGCAATGAAAAGAACATCCCCTATTCCCCCTTCTTTTTTAACTTATTCATTTATAAGAACAGCAATTATACTAGCCTAGAACATGACTTCCTGGCCTAGCTGTTTTGATTTTACAAACTAAGTGTATCTTGGGAAATATTAGTTGTCATCATTTTCAGGTGCTGAGTATTTTTCAAAAGTGTGGCAAAAATTAGGGCCAAACTGGTTTTTGCTCACTATGACTGTGTATTGTTCCCCTCAATTTGCAAAAGAGAGTGAAAATCTTGCAGGTAATGATTCCAAATTTCAAACAGTGAGGTGGCTTCTTAAATTCACAGTGATGTTAGGGAACCAGCTGAACTGAATACCTCTACTAACATGTTGGCTCCTGCAATCCAGGCCTTTGACAGCCCTTTATGTACTGTTAGTTCTGGATCCCTTTCTCCCAGCCAGGGCTGGTTATTTCTCTGTGTCAAATTGAATGTTGCTCAGGTACTACTTGGATATTGTGTGGATTTTGCTGTTTGTGCTTAAAAGGGTTCCAAGGTGTGGGTAGGTCTTGAGTTTTGACTCTTAGTGTTTGAAGGCTCATCACGGACGTGGATTAACGTTCCACAGAGCAACCAGCTCAAAAATGAATGCTGTGTATAATGTAATTGATCTTTTAATACTATCAAGGTGTTCAGTAAAAATACCCAATTAAAAATAGGAACATTGAAATTATTTTTGAAAATTGTAGAATTACCTTTCAATTGTTGCAATTATTCCTTTTTTTACTAGAAATGTTGTAATGTATGACTGCAGGCCAAACCATCTGTTCTGTTTCTAGTAATTTTGTTGCCAGCAGTGACCCAAGTTGTTGATGATCTCTATAAGGAAGTTCTTTGTTGTCATGGATATCTTCACCTGTATGTTTCTGGTTGTCTAGTGGAATTTTCTGCCCTAGTATTTCCATGTATACCTGCCTGCACATTTGAGCAGAATGTGACCTTCCTGAGGTCTTTCAGTAACGATAGTACTTTGATGTGGAGATCTGTTTTTTTCCAGTTAGTGTTTTGCAAGCCCAAGTATAGACTTACAGGTTTGTTTAAAAGGAAGATTATTAAGGACAATATTCACTAGACCTGAGGTCTCTTTCATGAGGTGTTTTTATATGCAGGTATCTCTTTTGTTTTAGGTGTTGGTGTTACCATTCAGATTAGCATCAGATTTGGTCTCCAGTATGTCCCTGAAGCAGCTGTATAAGCTTTGAATTTTTAGGGAGCTAAGGTGCGTGTAACTTTTGATGAGACTTTGTTGTGGTAAGCTAATCAAGAAAAAATCAATTTTTTTCAGTTTCTCAAACTTCATTAGCAAAACACGCATTTATCTTTTAAGATGCAAAACTTTCTCTCTTGCAAGGTCAGTAAAGAAGGAATTTGTTTGACATTTTCTTTTTTCAAGGTTTGTTTGGTTCTTGGGGCTATTTTCAAGAAAATGGATAAGATAGTTTTACTTGAAAAAGTAGTCATGGGCAAGTGATAAACAGACTAAATAAACTGTATCTGAGTTCACTTAAAAAGTTTTCTTCGTAGTTTGTTGTATGGTTTCTTGGTCCCTAAATTTCTTGGAAGGGTTCTTGGAAGCCATTTTATCAAGGATATTTTTATTTCTGTGTTTCAGTTGTGCAAAGACTCAGAATGCTGTAAGGTAATTGAATGTATTGATGACCTTGGTGCCAACGTTAACTTGGGGAGCAAAGTAGGAGAGATGAGCCTGCAGCACTGAAATTAATTAAATTTGAGTCATGTTTTTAATATCTTATTTGAGCTGTTTTGTTTTGTGGTATCAGTTTAGACCATCTGTATTTTGGTTGTAAAAGCTGCATAACACAACCGACCAAAATCTTGACAACAAGATATATGGTGTACATCCTTTGATGAATTTTATTTTAAAATAAATATACTAAAGGAACCTTCTTTTAAAAGATCCCTTCTTCTAATTTTCTTAAGTATAAGAAAATGAGCTCACTTTTTGCTCAAGCATACGGTACTTTATCAAACTTGTATATAAATTACTTGATTCTTCGTACTGCTGATATTCTTCCAATTGTTTTAATAGACCATAAAAATGGTAATACTGTGGTAAACCATTAAACGCTTAGCCATTTAGCCCAGCAGTATTCCTTGTTTAATAGTTTTACTCATTTAACACTTACGATTTGTAACAGAGTAAATCTAATTTTAAAGTAGGTTGAGGAAGTTAAACCACCTTTGGGGAATAAATCTACACTCCCTTACCTGGAGGGCAATGCTAATTGCTATCCAGACCCAGAACAGGCTCAAATGAAGTCAAGCTCCAAGGATTACTAATGAGTGAGGCTTATGTTGTATGAGCTAAAAGTCTTTGAATGCTATTTTTTACTTGAGAGAATGGCTGAACAAAAGTCTGAGAAAATCCATGCAGTCAGTAGACTGCTGGTGCTTTTAAGCATTAGTAATTATCAGCCTTCCTCCTTGGGATGTTAATGATAGTGGTTTGACCTTACCCCAGCATCCCTATCTAAATGTGTAACTTAGCCATCAGTTTGCTTTAAACCAAGCACTAAATCTGTCTGAGTGCCATTTCATATGGATATTAAAAAAACATCAGGGTCTACTTGGCTGCTTTTGTCAGCTAAATCTTGGGCAATTGTGTGAATAAATTAACAGATGGAACTGACTTTTCTTAAATTATTTTTTAAGTTTTGCATTGACCTAATGAGGAGCACACCTCTGCACTATTTCAGTGCAGATGAGCTATTCACAGACATTATTAGTATTACTATTATTATTATAATTA